>JAHDVE020001495.1:0-139908 GCA_022606495.2 Halesus radiatus
AATGTTAGAGTTGTTAAGGTAAATATAATTGAATGAATGAAGAGCACGGTTAATTGCCAAATTTGCAGTTGCATTTGTTTTGTAACTATGTGTGTGGAGTAGTGCTATATGGCGTGTACATCTCAGAGGTATGTTGAAATTAATTAGCGAAAGAAGTTTGGGACAGTCGAAATTATTATTTAAAATTCTATGTAGAAATGTTAAATCAGCTATTGTTCGCTTTTGTTGCAAAGTAAAATTGAAAAGTACATTGAAAGTTATTGTTGAAAATTCAATATCTCACCTACAAATGTAGGTGAGATATTGTAAAAAAAATCATTTGAATGCATTCCATACTATCAATGTACACTTTATATTGAAGATTCCAAATTGGTGAGGCATGTTCCAGTGAACTTCTTACTAGTGAAAATTATAACATTTTGATTGTTGGCGGGTTCTTGAACACTTTGCTTATGCGTAAAACAGAACGAAGCATTTTTATGAACAGTGAACGATTGAATCAATGTACATATTACATATTAATTTTCTCTCCAGGAAGGTTCGTTGCGAAGTAAATAAGAAAACTTGATTATATGTTTATTTCTGGTGAATGTCATAGTGTGACATTTGAAAACGTTGATATCTAACAGTAAGCTTCTCAATATTTGAAAAAGTCCATCCAAGTCACTTCGTTTTTTTTTGCTTCACAGTCAGAAAGAGAACGAACAACTTTCAATATTTTCGTGTTGTCAGCGTATAGTTCATATTCGGAATTTTGAAAACATGATCCAATATCGCTTAAACATATGTTGAACATAAGCGGACCGAGGTGGGATCCTTGGGGAACACCTGATATTTCCTCAATAGACTTTGAGAAGAGACCATTGATTAAGATTACCGGATTACGGTTACTAATGTAGAACTTCCATCAAAGGCTGTTCTCTGACGGTCCGGTGAGGAACGAAATTTTCACTCACTACTGGAGACACTGCGCAGAAAAGTTCCACAATGGACTTCGTTGCAAACCGTTACCTTACTTCAGGAAACTTGACTTTTCTGTACAGTGTCTTCAGTAACGAGTGAAATGTTCGATTCTCCAAGTGGGCTAAATCATATTTAATGAGTTGAATTGATAACTCATCAAAGTTGTACATAAAAATTCCGGGTATCCTGTCAATTCCGTGTCCTTTTTTTAATATCTATGCTTGAGAGGTATTTAAATGTGATGTCTTTGTTCACTTTGATTTGGATATCACGTTGGTCATCTGCACACCAAAGTTTGTAAAAGGTTGAGCAAAGGAATCAATTATCAATTCATCAAAAAGGTATTATATTTGACCGACATGGTATGTTTTTACACTAACCAATTTAGCAATAGAGCCTGCCATGTAAAATCATCATCTAATCGCCTTTGTTCATAATATGAATAAGTAATAATAATTAGTAGTTATTCCGGTAAGTTCGGTATGTCCCTAAGTGCCGATTCCTTGAAATTATTTATGTTTTATTGACTTTTGCATTAAAATTATTATGTTATCCGTTTCGATAGGTCTACATGTACTTTAGACTTTAGAATGGACAGTCACCAACATTATAATGTTAAATCATAAAACAAGCCTTAATGGTTATCAGCAGTACGTCCCAAATATCAAACAGGTGCGGAGATCTTTTGGTGAAATAAATACTTCATTCACAAGTCAGAAGAACAGTTAAAGATGATGAATTGTTAGATGATGAGTGTTTAATGATGGAGAGAAAAACATGACTTAAGACGCGATGTCAACCAAGTTCAAGGAGACGATGAAAGAATTAATAAGGCTGTGTTCATTCTATAGTCTCATGTCACACAAGATCAAAGCGAGGAATTTTAAATGAACTTCCCCCCGCCATACTTGAAAAACAGAAAGCTATTTAAGCCCCAAAAAATAATAAGAAAATAAAACATCTGCATTTAACCACAGTTAGCATAAGAAACTTTGCTGGCTTACATTTAAAAGCTGTTTGCTTTTTACAAATAAATAAATAAAAAGTTCGGAATTAGCATTATAATATTTTCCGAAAAGTGTTCCACCAATAATGGCCACTTATACATGGTTATTCAAAATTATGGAAATATATTTGTACCACCATATTTCCTGATATATACGTTATATATATATGTAAATGATCTACGAGTATATAGCAATTGAAAGGTGGTACGAAAGTTTAGAATCCCACCACTACATTACTCAGAGTAAAATGGCTACTATGCAGCCAAAGGTTTTTTGTGTTCGTGAGTTCTGTAAAACTAGAGTTGGCAGTCTATCATTTTGAATAACCCTGTATATAAGAATTATTTAGAAAGCGAAAGAAGCTTTTATTTAATAAAATAGAGACAACCATTTTCATTCAATCATGATATTTTCCCCCAAAATAAGTACTAATGACATATGGACATTTAAATTGCTTGATTAAACAGATGTTTCTTCTTTTAGCTGTGGTTAAACAAAATTCATATTTACATAAAATTTGTCGAACATTTAAAAGCATGATATGTCTTTATTATTGAACCAGTGCTGAATGGCATTAACTTTTGTTAACATTAATGTTCGTGTTTAGTTGTAGTACCTGCTATGTTGTTTTTCAGCTATAAATATTATATTTCAATTTGGGGGGCGGGTATGGGTATCGTCGCCACGGGAACTATTCATTGGATAACCAACACCTCTGCCACAGTTTGGTAACTTAACGGGGGTGCCCGGGTTTATGGGGTGAGGTTTGTCCAGGTCTTGGCGGCGGATGAGTCTGCCCATCAGCTACGTGGTGGGCTGGATCAGGGGAGGCCGGTTGAAGGAGACTTTGCGCCCCTGTGCGAGGAATGGATTAATACGTCTGTCACTCCTGAACGCACTGTCCTTAAGATTTCTACCCACCCCTAAAACTTTGTCCCTTCCCAGAACTTTATCTCCTTCTTTTTCTTGAGAAAACCCTCCACACAGAATTCCCAAAGATGATATAGGCCCTCAAGGAAATTTTTATTCAGGACGTTAATGCAAAAAAAAACCTTAATCATAAGTGAGGTTTTCAGCGAATTCGTTTCTAATAAAATTTTCATAATTTTGCTGTAACCTCTGCTGATTTTTATAGTATGGTTTAGTTCAAGGATGCAAAATGACAGATGTACCTGTGTCGTGGGAAAATTTAAAAACTACCATCTGTTAGGGAAATCAACTGTTATTAAATGGATTTTTAGAAGAAATACTACAAAAAGGCGGGAAACTACGCCACTACTTGTAATTTCAGAGTAAGAATTCCGTTATGAGATATGAAAGAACCAAAAATAGTAGGAACACTGCGGTTGGAATGAAATTATTAAAGATGCGTTAGATTGTTGATGAAATTGTAAAGAAAATCTGTCAGCTTCCAACGGGCTAGACAAATTTAAAAAATAATGTATTCAAATTTATTTTAAAATTTGCCTTAAATGATATACAGGTATAAGAAACTGCACTTGACTCTGATCTCTGCGTGAGGGACACTCTTTCTCCGAGGCAACGCTCAGGTCAGCCTAAAATTGGTTGAACCCTGAATTCGAGAAAAACTAACTGGTCCTCATTCTTGGATTGATCTTCTATTTGGTTTGGTTATTTATTAGACCAGTTCGTTGGACAGTAATTTAACAAGTGATACGAAGAGATAATGATGTATAGACAGAAATGCAGATAAGTACATAAACAATATGGATTAATCAACTCCAGTTATGATAAAAAGTACTTAAGTAAAATTAAATAATTACAGTTAACAATGATAGCCACTCTCAGATAAGAGAGATAGCTATTAGAAAACGATTTAGCTGCCTATATATACTCGTATATGTATATAAAGAAAATTTCTTTGTGGGTTAGTTAGTTTTTTATACAAATCTACAATTTTATTCCAAGCTTGATGAAATTGTGCACATTTGACCTTTAAAACAAAAGCAACGTAATTGTGTACATGACATTTCGATAAACCACCCCTATCCCTCTTTTCCATAATTTATAGTAGAATTTTAATAGTCGATGAAAATTTGTACACTTGACGTTTAAAATAAGAGGAACACTACTGGGTAGGGGTAGCACATTACAACCTCAAAACTATACTCCAAACCTTTCATAATCACGGGCAACGTCGGATACTTCAGCTAGCATATCTCACTTATAAAATCAAGAATAACTTTCAATGTACCTTTCAATATTTGCAATAAAGGCGAACAGTAGTTGTTTTTTAGAATCCATAGAATTCTACACAATTATATCGACTGTGGCAATCTTCTGTCTCTAATTAATTTAAACATACCTCTGAGACGTACCCGCCATATAGCGCTATTCCACACGCATAGACAAAACAAACGCATCTGAAAATTCACCTAATAACTGTTCTTTTCAATCATTCAATAATATTTACAGAAACAACTGTAACATTGACATTTTTCGGATTCACTGACCACATCTAAGAGGAGCATCAAGACGCTGATAAGACAGTGATATAAACTGCTCAATGCGCATACATATGGCATCACTTCTATAGTATGTAGATCATCACTTATCACACTTACAAATACACTCACACATACACATACACTTTTACACTACACATGTCACCCAGTAAATACTCAATATATAAATAATACATGACAAGGAAACATATCACGGAAAATGGTGAGGAAAAAATGTTTATGTTATCTACATGAAACATAACTTTATAGAGCCCAATATTGTGTACAGTTTCATAATAAGTTGAATTGATAACTCATGGGAGTGTAGTATCGTTGTATGCTCATATCATATACGAGTAATAATGATCTGAGGTTGTATGTCATATTTGAAATAAAAATTTAAAAAAATTTAAAAAAAACTCTCTAGCAGCTTTATTTATTTACATTTTCTAGTTTCCATTATAATACAAAATACTGTTAGAATGTAGAGTGGGCAAATCAAACGTAGTTTTTGTCCAGAGTTTAAGCCCGGATTAAGGCTTCGTTATGCTCGGCCGTGCATTAGTCCGCCCAGCGCGATCTATAAATATTCATTGTGCAAAGTGCGGCGGATTATATATCCACATGTAGGAGTAACCCGGTGTTATTTATGGTTATCTGCTACATGTTAGCAGATAACCAGAGGTCTGACAAATCGTCACGGGAAGGCAATACTGCTGTTACTGCCACCACGTAAAATAATTTATTTAATTTAAACATTTGTTCACGTCGAGCTATATGCGTTACGTAGTACCGAAGGTTTTAATAGCAGTTTAAATGGTTATAAAAAATGTTTTTTTCTATATACTTGTTTCTAAACGCAGATCCTGAATAGTGAAGATATAATGAACAATTCAGTTTGAAAAGAGACGAAAGAGATGGTCTAGTATATTTGTGGATTGATATTTTTATTCATTCGTCTGTAAAAATACGTTATAATACATGTATCATGTGCGAATCTCACTGGGTGTTGAGAGGAGGCAGAGTTATTTTACAAGCTACAGCGTTTAAACAAAATATAAACGTATTTATTGTGAAAATTATTTTTCGAAGAGCTTTCTAAACATGTTGATATGTATATATTAATAAAGTGGTGATTACAAAGTAATTTTTAATTAATTTTTTAGCCAATATTTTAAGATTTTCAATTAAGGCAAAATCACTTTGTGGCATCATTTTCAATTAAATACTTGGTATCCTGACGAGGGAACTATTGGCTCAGAATTTTTTTGACATTTATTTATTTAACAGTGGTTTGTATAAAATCATTCTTAATGATTTAATATTTTAAGTATGTGAGAAATTAAATTGACAATATATTCATTACAACGATGACATTTAAATAACATTAGCATTCTTAGGAAAAAAAACCCTACAAGCTTATTAATTAACGCATATTTAACGGGGTTAGAACCCGGGTGGGTTAAAGTCAACATATATTGGAACGGATCATTCAATTTAAAACAAATTTATATCCGTTGAGGGGGGCGGACTGGCTAGGGGGCGGCTACCTTTGCGTAGGGTCCCGAAGAGTTATTATGTTTGTTTGGGTGGATTTTTGTTTCATTATAATCTTTTATAAGTAAGTTCCACTCGCCCTCCATGCTCCATGCTCCACTCAGTCCACCTCCTCCACTGTTTGTCTCCGGGTTACTTACACTGGGTCACCAACTTCGTCAAACTTTTTGGTGTCAGCTGGCATTCTTTACAATCAAAAAATGCTTTAGATGGCATACTGTCATGAACAATTAGTTTCTCAAAATAAAAATTCGTTGACAATTACCCTTTGCACCGAGAAACCAAACAATTTTTTTAGTTGTTGTAAAATCCACTATTTGATTTTATTTTTATTTTTAAAGAAATATAAATATTCCTTGGTTACGAATAACCTGACAATATTTGAAAATCTCCTACTACCATCACAGTAAGCGAAAGATGTTACTTGTGTCGTAATGGGGGACTTAGCCAGCTGTAGAATTGAACTCACAACGCCTTGGTGAGACCTAAACGCGATGCCAACTTAGCAACTGACCGGTCGTAATGTAGAAACATTTTTACTAACTGGAAGGTAAAAACAAAAATAAAAATATGATAAAATGACAACGCATAAGTGAGTAGTGACGTGCAGTCCATAAAGCCTGAAAAGCTGTGCCTACCCCAAGAAAAGCGAATCATAAAGCAAATTGAAAGATAATTGCAAAATAAGACGAATTTCTGATAAAAATGCTATTTTTCCATGAATTCGGCAAGGAACTTGTATGCCCATTTATTCAGTTGGCCATTAGCCTCATAAGATGATAAAATGGCAATTATCAAATATTCATTTTAAAATTCATACTGAACTTACACAGCTTACCTTTGGTCATAGAGTAAAACACGCTACTGAAAAAGAGTATTTTTTTATATTGTAGGTATATATTTTTTTAAACCATGTTCAATTTTTCAATAGACGATTCTTGGCTTTTTGAATAGATAAACGAAAAGTGTTAAAAGTGTGATCTATAGCTAACAATTTGAAAAGAAACTAATGGTGACAACTTTCGTAAGACCTTTCAACTCCTAGGCCCCATAAAGGTCAATGAAATTGATTACATGTTAAATAAAGAATTTAGATATTTGAAAATGAGCTTTGGCCACACAGAAACGCCCATAACACATTTCTATCTATTTATACCTTCAGTGATTTCCTTCTCAAATATTATAACGATTTCAGTATTTTTTAGATAGACTGGGTAGATACGTCATTTAGGTTTTCCAGGGTTTTTAGAACGTTATTTGTGTTATTATTTTTAAGAAAAATGTAATTTTATACATACTTCTGAATCCGAGGCAACGCCGTGCACATACCGCGAGCTTATACCAACACTTGTATATAAAATAATAAGACGTTTGTAATTCCTTTCGCCTGTTTCTTTGTACAACATTGTCCGGTTGTCCGCTAGGCTGACAGTCCCGACACCTGTAACTGTCACCGGGTACCAGGGGACCAGATCTGCTGGGAGATATTCCCTGTTAACACAAAAGTGTGGGCAAGACCGACTGATCCATATCTTAATGCAAAGGGATGTTGTGGGACGTGGCTCGCACAAGGCGAACTCAAGTCTAACTAGAAACGTGATGTTTTATCGTGAAATGTGTCTCGTTTTTATTGTGATGAAAACCACTCATAATTTGATGGAAATACGTTTTTTTTCTATATTAACACCAATGTCGTTTTATATGATGCTGTGTGGTGGATCTTTTAGAGGAAAGGAAGAAGCGAACCTGGGTATTTAAGTGATTCGTGCTGTAGGAGGGTGGAAACACAGAGAACGATCATTCCGTATGAATATTGGGATCTGGGGCTTGATTCAGGTACTTTTAAAGATAAGGCATTGTCCTTATCGTTAGGCTTACATTATTTTTGATTAACTGTGATTACGGTTCTTTCGGATGATAGCTGTCATCCAGCGAATGACATTCTTTAAAAATATTGATATTTGCGTAGTTTTAACAAAAGAAAAAACTTAATATTATCGTAAGAACTGAATTTAAACATGATCAGTGAGCATTTGTCGTATAATTGGAATACAAATTCCCAATATGGATCCTTTTCTATAACAATCATGCAAATTCCATTGAGAGAATCCTACACAGTTTTCTCTGAACAATTAATTTCAAATTAGGTATTGCCGCGGATGACATTAATTATGATTCTCTAATGCAATCAATGCGACTTTTATCGTTAAAAGATATAAGATTATTTTCTGACCTAATTTATTTATTTAAAATAAATAATAACCGGTCAGGTGCCCTTGAAATGGTTTCGTTAATAAATGTTCACGTACTTTGTAGATTAACTAGACTTAAATCACATTATCATTGGAACAATCCCGGCACTAACGCTGAACAAGATTCAATGATAATCGCTTGTTCAATTAGGCAATGAATTTTCTAATATCGATGACGCCAGTGGTTTATTTTCATATAAAAAAAGGAATAAAGTTTGTCTGCAATATGAAGTATGAATAGATTAACCTACGTCAATAACTGAATTCTACGTATGTTGATTTAATTACCACGCCTTTATATTATTCATTTAATCCTATTAGTTTTTAATTTTTTTTTTTTATAAGTTTTTATACATTATATTTACTCTTATACATATATACTCTTTACACTTTTTTTGTCGTTACTGCATTTATTTTTATACTTTTAAAGTGTTTCTTTTATATTGGTTATACTTATATATTTTTGTTTCTTTGTTACTTTTGTTGTATTTACATTTTTCTTACCTTTATTTTATTGACACATGTTGTGCCGTATATATAATTAAATAAATAAAAAATGCTATTAAAATGACCGAAATAATGAAATTGCAATGTTTGTAAAGTACCTATGCCAAAAGTCTGAAATGTCAGATAAAAGTAATTTAATCTCTAAAAATTATAATAAACTACAAATGTAAAGTAAAAAAAAAACTGTACGTGTTAAGGAAGTGTGATGCATGATTATATTTGAATAATACTGTGATAATTAAACTACAGACTCCTTGGGTTGTATGTATTGTTATTGACATGTAATCGGAATCGCAGATAAGCAAAATGTTTTTAACCCACAAAAAGAACCGGAATCAGGCCCCTGTAAAAGCTAGTATAGCATTCTCACCTGACACCGATGCTGCAAAGCACAGCAGACCTTTGCTGACCGATTAGTGGCTGAGTTTTCAAATTCATTTGGTTCCCACTGAGGCGTTGTGGATTCAATTCTTCTCCTAGCATTATATCATTGCACAAGCAACATTCTCTTTTGTAAAACGTTTTTATGTATTTCTATTTTATCTGTATGTTTCGAGCCTGTACATTTATTTACATTATTTCCCTGTTGTTTGCATACTTTTTTTTTGTTTTTATATTTTCATGTACATATTTTCCATGAAAACTCTATAATACTTAATATTTTCTACCAATAATTAATAGTCCCACAATGAGTTGAATTTATAACTCATGGGAGTGTAACATTGTAAAAAAATGATATAATGGTAGCGGGAGGAATTGAAATATTTTCAGGTTATTCGTAACCCAGGAATATTTATCTTATTTTCAAAAAAAAAAAGAAAAAATCGTCTATACGTAACTCAAGTAATAAACCCAAGACGCCGGCTTACTATTACCACGTGCATGGTAAATCGGCAATACTCGAGATTCTGGTTGAGAGGTCATTAGTTAAAACCCAAAACATTCTATAATTAATTCATGTGGCTTATTCTTCTGTTCGTTTAGAAAAAAAAACTTGTTTGGAAAAATATGTATGTATTACTTACTTACTTTTAGACTAGAGTTTTAGGTCAACTAGTTTCACAGTTAAACATGCTTTCTTCATAACAATTTCAAAATTCCAAGTAATAAGCATAAAAACGGTATTATTCATTTAAAAAAAGAAATTGAAAACGTATAGAAAGGAAAAAAATGTTTTCCGACGAGAACCGCACTCCGAACCTTGTGTATCTATGGTTTTCTAATTCATTTTATTTTTATTCCTAGAACGGAAGCGTTCCTTCTTGGCTAATTAATGGAAGCGAGATGTACAATATCTTTGATTAATTTGTTTCGTTTAGGGTAATACATATTGCAATCACTCATATTTATTACTAAATTTGATCAAACTATGCATAATTCATTCGTTTATTGTGTCTGAGAGGCGATCAATAAATTTCATTCTATAGTTCCCACCATGCAATGATTACCTCAGTGAAAAAGTATTACACTTACCTGCTAAGGCACAACCTGCCAATATGGAGATAAACGCATTGCTAAGAAAGGACTCAAAGACAGCATATCTTGGTTGGCACTTGTAAATTACACAGAATAAATTTTAATCCTCGCTTCCATTTCAGAGTTAATAATTGATATGGTTAACGGGGAGAGGGACGTCGGAGAGTTATTATTTATTAATTCAAAATAATGATAGTATTATTACGCCATACGATAAACATAACGTTTTTTTTTGTAATGCGGGTTACAAATTTTTGGTTACGTTTATTTACAAAAACGCAACGACAAATTATTAAAAATACATTTCTCCACTTTAAAAATCATATTCGTATTTGAAATATTTTGTAAAACATACAATGGAACGGTCAGAAAAAAGTAATATTTCTGATTGGATTTTGATAAATGCTAAGCCTATGTAAATTTATAAAATATTTAATAAATATTTTTCTATTTAAAAATATTATGTTTATCGTATTGCGTAATAATACTATCATTATTTTGAATTAATAAATAACAACTCTCCGACGTCCCTCTCCCCGTTAACTTAAAAAGATTCATAAAAAAATGTATCGTTACTATGCAATGGTTAACGATTTTACTTAATTAACAATGGGTAGATTACTCTTAACATCTTCTTAGAAGATTTTCCTCACAATTTGAAGACGATCAATTTTAAAGGAAATTTACAAAGCAGGCAGTAGATAAATCTGAGATGCAAGAGGGGTTGAAGATGGATTTGAAATACATTGAAATTAGGGATATTAAATATAAGTAGATATTTACGTTTTAAAGCGAAGGTTCGATTACGATTTAGTTCCGATCGAATTGTGAGGAAAATCTTACTAAGACCTACCTCAATTTTGTTTAAAATTATCTAACCTTTTTTATTAGCTTCATGTTAATAATGTTCTAGAACCATCGACGCATCGCATTTACACAAAGGTATATTCATTATCGTGATTCACCATGACATGACGTAGCAATTATTATTTAAAAATTGCAAAAAATAGTTAGTTTAATCCGCAGATGCTTCCGAGAAACAAGTTTGCGGATCCGTATTGGCTTCGCGGGTTTATGGGCTGATGTCATTGCCAGGGAACCTCCATTGGATGCTGGAGGATCGACCATATAGTGAAGATAATACAATGGGAAACGTTTTACGCGAAATTTGAGGTATGTCGACAAATAAAAACTTTTTTTTTTAATATTAATCATTAATTAGTCTTGTGGTTTTCAGAATTGAATATAGGACACCGCTCGACTTCTAATTGACCGGTCAGTGGCTGAGTTGGCATCGCGTCTGGGTCCCACCCAGGCGTCGTGAGTTCAATTCCACGGCTGGCTAAGTCCTCCATCATGACACAAGTAACATCTTCCGATTACTGTGATGGTGGTAGGAGATATTGAAATACTGTCGGATAATTCGTAGTATGGGAATGTTTGGTTTTCTTAAAAAAAAGTTCAATTGCTTCAGTTTCTGATTAATACGAAAGCTTTTCTTTTTTTTATTTGTTTATTTGACACGTCACAAGAGCGCCCCTGTATGTACAGAGCACGTACAGTGTAACTATATCGCTACCCGGTTGGTCAACGTTGTGAGGCGGTTTAAGGAGGGGGCTGTAAGAAGGGATTTGTTAAAGCGGACTTCGAAGATTAAGTGTTGGAGGAGGGACAGATGCCGGTAGCTCGTTTCACATACGAGCCAATTTACAAAAAAACGAGTCGGTGAAACGACCCGTTCTCATGTAGCCGACATTAACCATGAACATGTTTATAAAAAAAAAACAAATAATTTGTAAGTTTATGTCTTCGCGGTAGAGCTTTTGATCGAGGTGGCAGTTTCAAATCCCGGCATGTACAAATAAATTTCATTTAATTAACACGTGTCATTTCACATGTAAATGACATAAACATGAAAGATTTGTGGTAAATGCTCTCAGTATCGCCCCAGTGAAAGACCACCATTCAGAATCGATACGTTGCTTGAATTTAGTGACTAGATTTCAATAGCCAGGTACTTCCCAACCATCCTCTTACCCATCTCATTCTCATCCCCAATCCTTTCAGCCTCTCGGGACTCTTTCGCATTATACACATAATAAAATAATTTTTTTCTGAATCGTAATTTTTAATACTTACTTTAAATTTGTTTTGTATATTTCGACTTTTCGTATTACGCATTTTGAGTTATCCCATTCGTTATCATTAATAAATTATGACGAATAGTCACACACTTCAACGTGTTAATCCACAGGTGCATTTGTATCACCAAGCCAGTGATGTCACAGACAATAAATACGACACCTTATGGGAAAGATATTCGGAACGGTCTGAACGAGTTTCTACTCCACGGAAACCAACTCCATTCTGAATAATAATTTGCTTATGGATATCGATGCTTTTTATGAGACCGTTCTGATTTAGCAAATATCTTATCTAAAAATGAAATGGATTTCTTCGCTTCCACAAAATGTGTTTTTATTGTATAATAATGAACTTGTTTTCGAAAAATCGTCTATTCAAAGGCTGTACAGACTTGCTAATAATTATATTATTCAATTGATGTTTACCAGTGGCGTACATTGATCTATGACCAAAGGTAGGCTGTGTGTAGTTTTTAAAGTTCGTGTATGAATTATTATTTCTTTTATTCGTAAGCTGTTCCTAACCGTCTGGAGCCAATGAGACTATGGTATTCTAAATTGGGTTATGTTAGTGTGAAGTGGGGGGATTGGGAAGAGGCGGGTGGGGAAGTATCTGGCTATTCAGATCATTGTTGTCATTTCAAGCAACGTTTCAATTCTGAATTGTGGTCTTTCACAAGGACGATACTAAGAGAATTTTCCACTCTGGAACGTCAGCAAATATGATATATATATATTGTATTTTTAATTAATTAAGTGTGAAACAAAACAAATTAATTAAATCAAATTTACTTGCGCACGCCGGGATTTGAACAGGCGACCTCCGGATTTGTAGGCGGGACCCCTATCGTTCGACCACGAAGGCCGTCAAAATTGTGCATTGCGTATTTACTTACCAAAAGGTATAAATTTGTCATATAGAAACAAATTATCAACGTAGAACAACTGTCGCGTGAAGGAACTACTCGTACATCACAGCATGAATCAAGACCAACGGGAGTATTGATGTCAATCGATAGGCCTCACCAACAAATAACTACGTATTAATCTGGTTTTAATGTGATATTGCACTTCTACCATCTGACTCAGATGCAAATGTTTTATTGGCACGCAAGAATCAGGTAGTTAAAGAAGAATTTCAGGTAGAATTAATGCTTTCAATGACAAAATACTCAAGAAAGATACCAAATTTAATTAGGAACATACAATATTTTTCATGCTAAATTACATTTTTTTTATTGTATTCAAATTAGGCATAGAACGATGTTGCAGTCCCACAAGTTACTAATTTAACTCATTATCGGACTGTTAAGCATTACTCCATAATATTAGATTATACAGAGTTTTTAAGGCAAAAATATATATATGAAAATATAAAAACAAAAAATATACATGAACAGGAAAATAACATAACATAAATTTACAAGCTCGAAACATGCATTTTTTTACAAACATTTTTTGGTTTCGGAACAACCGTTCCATCATCAGGGCAAATATATACTAACTTAACAATATTACAAAATTATTTCAGAACATATGTATTAGGTGTTACAGTGGGGGCGGGGGCGTGACTAGTAATTATTAAAGAGTGGGGAAAGAGATAGATTATGGGAGGGTGTAAGGAAATATATTTAAAATGGGGATGTAAGACTGATTTGTAGATTTTATTTTTATTTTTTTATTTAATGACATAGAACAATGTTATATTTCCATGAGTTATCAATTCAACTAATTTTAGGAATAGATAATAAGCATTTAAGATGACAAAACACTTATCCTACCTACCATTAAGATTTCTTACCTAAACGACCGTTACGTTTTGAATTTTCTGTGTCTTTTCTATTTCATATTTATTATTATTATTATTGCTAATTATTTGGAATGGTACTTACACTATGTTATTCCTGTATTTGTTTGTAAGACAAATGAAATATTTAGTTGTTGTATTTCATGAAGGCTATCTATTTTATCTACGAGTGTGTACCTACTGTGATGTGTTTTGCACCTGTGTGACTATTGTAATTAACTAAATATGGAAAAGCCTACATAGGGCGTATATAATATAATAAATAAATATTTCACTTGATATTTGTTAATATTCTCTATAACTATTCATTTTATTTCATTAATTCTGAGAATATGACGATCTCCCTATTCTGGTAAGCATTATAGAACTAAAATCCCAATAAAATCATCGGCTGCCTACGGATTGTCTTCCACTTAACTGATTTGGAATGAAAAAAAAGTCTTTAGGGGAAGATTAGCGCAAAATTTTTCACACTGAGTATGCGGGAAGGTAATAAATTGCCAATAAATCCATTAAGTGGATTGATCGAATCGCCACACTTTCCCCAATTCTTTAGTGATAAATATAAATTTAAGCCCAATTGGGGGAGGGTGGGGAACTTGGCGCCAACAGGGCTGCATCATGCCCTCGGTATTTTTAACGGAGGAGCTTTATTGGTTGTAGATAAGTAGGTACTAAGGGTTTGACATGTTTTTCCGCATGTCTGGAAACTAAGGAGACAAATGTTCACTACTTCAATTATTAATGGCTTTATAGGCAGCCCTGATATTGTCAGCTTAATTAAATTTAAAATTCCAACTAGTAATATTCAACTACTCGATCTAAAATTGTATTCATTTTTAACAATAATTTCAGGACTTAGTCATTCAAAAATTCTCTTTTACCTAGACTTCACGCAGAAGGTAATACATTTTCAGACATAATATATATGTTCAACTGCTCGGAATACAAATAGACGATTATTCCATACATCCTTAACAAATATTAACATATGTGTCTAGAGTACAAGTATTATTGAATGTGAGGTATATTTTGAATATTCGCATCTGTAGCTAATTACTTGGAATGGTACTTAGACTATGTTATTCCTGTATTTGTTCGTTATTTTATCTATGTACCTACTGTGATGTGTTTTACGCCTGTGTGACTATTGTAGCTAAATAAATATGTAAAAGCCCATATAGGGCGTATATAATATAATAAATAAAACTTTTTGTCATCATTTTCAAATGAATTATTAAGATTAATTGTATACTGAATTTGCCGCGCCGGGAACCATTTTTTGGATACCCAACATTTTTGCCATAGGTCACCTGTGTGGTTCGCTACGTTTGGTAACTTAGCAGGGTTCATGGAGAGATGTTTGTTCAAGTCTTGGTGACGGATGCGTCTACCCACCAACTGCGTGGCGGGCCGGATCGGAAGAGGTCTATATGGAGACCTTTTGACACCTCCAGCCGGACTCTCTCGACTCATCGCCCTGCACTGTGGTGGGAGGGATATATTCATAAGTCCGTAACTGCTGGAAACACTGACCCCCAGATTCCTTCCCACGCTGCATACCTTATACCTTCTCAGAACCCCCCTTTCCCTAAAAACACAATCCAAACAGCATCGCCAAAGATGACATAGGCACTGAGGTAAATTATTTTCCTCGGGGCCACCTGTGTGGAGTTGTAAAAATGAAAAAAGTAGTAGGATTAATTAATATTAGTTTGATATAAAAAATTGTAATACTAGAATATTTATTTTAACATGAATAAATAGAATATTTTAGCACACCCCTGATCAAAGCGCAAGTGGTACCTTTATCAAAACTCACAGGGGGCAGGTTGAAGAAGAAGGGATGAGGAAGGGCGGTGAAATGATGCATCACTGTCGAAAGGTCTTGTGCAGCGCAATACGGGGGGAGGGGGGGGGGATTGGGGGACTATCATAAATTATATTTGCAGAAGAAGAGATACGCTTGACAGCCCTTGGGAGAAAACTGCCTAGTGGCGCAGCAAGAGTCGGGCAGACTGGGCAGTCGGCCTTATAGGGGGTAATAATAAACATGAAATGTTTATTGACCATTATTATTTGTTTTTTTTTTGTTTAATTTGTAGAATTCCAATACTGTTTTTTATTTAATGTAAATCAAAATTAACAATGTTATTATTTTTATTTATTTTTATTATTATGATAGTTGTTTCGGCGTTCAATGTCATTTTTAAACTATGCTTATTTCACTTTGAACTTATTTATATGATTCTATTTACCCCCACCCAATTTCATTTTTAATGGTGCCTAAAATGATTTATTACCGGTGAAACCAGTTTACTGTCAAAATAATTTTGATAATAGATTCTCTATTATGTGGGGTGCTTAAAGTCGAAATCTTTTTTCCCCGCATTAAATGGCAATGTTGACTTATTTAAATATGTTCTATTATTTAAGTCTTGTGATCATACTGAGAAGTGGGGAAAAATAATTTTCCTTAATTTTTTATTAATAATATGTTAGGATTATTCGTTCATTTATTAATTTAAAATTGTTCAAGTAAAATTAATATAAAACCCTTTCTTTGCATATGTAAAAATAGTTTATTACACAATTTATTAAATGAATAAACTAAAATAATGTATCTACAAAATAGGGTGTGACGAATCGTAAGAGACGATGTATGAGTTTAGTTGAGGCCCCCGGCATGTACACACTCCCTGTGATCGTGTGTGCCGGGATGGAATTTTGTGGCGTTTCGTTCTCTCCGCCTGCCCCTGCTGTAAGAAGAGCAAAACCAAGGAAAACCAAGAAGCGCTAAGAAGAGAAAAGCAGAACCGAGAAGAGATAAGAAGAGCTAAGAAGGGACAAGACGAAGCAAGAAGAGACGAGAAGAGAAAAGCGTAGACAGGTAGAGCCAAGAAGAGAAAAAGAAGAAGGAAGACATAAGGAAGAAAATACCAATGCTCATTGAATTCCTTTCTCATCCTAAATCACAATATTGGCTTATTAAGTTGCCATGTATACCGGTCAATTAAACTCCAACCTCCTTCCCATCTACAGAGCACGTTTTCCCAGTCCCAACAAAACAATATCCCCTTGTGTACCAGTCGCACCGGGACAGGAGTGCTCCTGGCTGTGGTAGTACATTCGTATCATCTCGTTTAAATCGGGGTGTGACGAATGACCTGTAGATCAGTTATTTGTGAAACGTAGCAAGTATTGTGTACAGTGCAAAAAATACGATATTTTTAAATGCCAAAATGTAAGAAAAAACAACAAAAATCTTTTCTTATTATTTAAAAGAAAAATTTCAGGTTATAATGAAAATAGATTTATTTTCACTAAAACCTTTCCAGGCTTTAATTACGTATTTCCCGGGCAGGTGAAGGTAGGCACCTACCACGAAGAAAGCTACCTGTTCGTAACTTTAAAGCTCTCGTACCTGGAATTTGTTCCTGGCACTTAGGCCTTTGTATCCTACGCACATTCGGTTTGTGAACACACCGCGTCTGAGTAAATGAACTCAAACTTCGCCCGCAGCACCCCAAGTAAACCACCCCATTTTCCGGAGTCAAGGAGTGGATTGGTGGATTGCAGTTAATTGCAAATGATGTTAATAAACAGTGGAGAAAAATATTGTTTTTAAATAATAATACATCAAATTTAATAATTAAAGCACCCCAAATACCACCCAACCAGCTTTTTATAATAATAATAACTTATAAAATTATATTTTTAATAACAAAGATAAGGATAATATTTTAAATAAATCGGGCGTATGTAAATTGATTTGTAACGATTGCAACTATTTTTACATAGGTCAGAATTCTAGAAATTTCAGTATTAGAGTTAAGGAACACGGTGTTTAAATAATAAGAACTATTTTAAATTTGCAATCATGTGTTAGAAACCGATCATTCATTTGAAATAAATAAAGGTTAAAAAAAATTTACATAAAAATTTACATAAAATTATAGAAATCAGAAAAATCGTTAATACTGAATTAAATTTAATAAATAATAAAAATGTTTAAAAAAAATGGCTATGTGTTATATTTATTTTCATATTAATATTAATAATAAAATAATTACTTTTTTAATTTCTAATATCAATTAATTACTTACCCATTTTAATGATTTTTTGTTTATATTTATAATTTGTCTAATTTTACTTTATTGTGGTCATATTTTTATCATTTGTCTATAGGTACTTGAAATTATTTTTTAGTTTCACATATTCCTGACGATGAAAGCATCGCTTTCGAAACATGTAGATATCAATGTTTATTTATAGAGTGGTGAATACTGAGTATGTTTTAAAATTAATTTACGGAAAGTTTTGTTTAATGTAATTTTTTAAAGTTATTTCTCGTTGTTTTTTATCATCACTTAATGTAGTATTTTATATTTATTATTTTTACTTATAAATTATATAATTTATTTTGAAAAAAAAGGAAATACTTTAATTTAATGTTTAAATTTAAAACTTTCGCTTAAACCATAGATATGCGATAAAAATGATGTAATATGCAAGCAACTTATTAGCCATAAAATTTATTTTTACTTATGGTATCCCTTCAATCAAATGACAACCGACCGACCTTCTGTTATCCACAGAACACGAGATTTATTCGCTTTTCTGCTTCTTGCTGAATCGGTCGTGTTGTAGAACATACTAGTAACTTGTTGATTTGCATTTGCATCACTTCTAGTTTATAAATTTACCTTCTGAATTTTGTACGCGTTGAGAAATAAATTAATCAAATGGTGACACTTCTTTTATTAATATCTCGCTCGAAAGCGCTTGGTAAGTATACACAATACACAACATACCGTCAAACATATATAATACGCCTTTATGTACTTTTTTTTAGATGTTTTTAAATTTGATTATATTTTCGTTTATTTTTATATACTCTTTCAAAATGTACTTCATGTATAGAAAAATATTAATAATTTAAAAAAGACATCTGCCATCACGTATTGTGGGCCTGCCGATATATTCGAAGTTACGAATTTTTTTTTTTTTTTTACTTCACGTATACATTTTCAAATAACTACATTCTTTCTTGAATGAACTGTTTTAAATACAAACTTATAATTCTAATATTAACTAATTGATTAGTATTAATTAATTATTTCATTTATAATTAGTCCAGCGCTGGTCTCAAGAATCCGCACCTCCGCAATTTGACATCTATAAAATAAATATCAGTGTATTTTTGCTTTCTTCCCCCTTCCTCACCCCCTCCCCTGGGATCTACCCCCTGTCTGTCGATGCTCCCTCCCATCTCCTCCACCATTATTCCACCCCCTTCCCCCTTTATCCCGCCTACCCTAAAAGCTTCAGCGGGAAGCCTCCCGTACGACACTCCTAACAAAGGTTACTGAAAACGATTTCTGAAATGGTGAACTAACCATTTTTAGATGAGACAGTTTTTTATCACTTAAACCGTTTTTAGATAAGACAGTTTTTCTTACTTTTAACCATTTTTAGATGAGACAGTTTTTGTCATTTTTAAATGTGACAGTATTTGTTACTTTTGATCATTTTTAGACGAGAGTTTTTGCAATTTTTATCGACGTTAGATGAGAAAGCTTTTTTTTAAGTGGCACGTGGAACTCTAGTTACTGCACAAAATAATGGTTCAATTTTTCCACCAGAAAGCCACTTTTTTATTTTAGGTGAGTACCGCACAAGAGTCCCAACTGCCTCCAACCGTCTGGAGTCAGTGAGATTATGGCATCCCCAATTGGGGTATGTTGTGTGGCTGAAGGTATCGAGGAAGGAAGGAGATGGGTAAGAGGAAGGTGGGGAAGTACCCGGCTATTCAGATTTGGTCACCAAACACGGCTCCAGACATTCACCGGGACGATACTGACAGTATCTACCACTCCGGATTCTATCGCAAATATACTACTTATTATTTTAAAGTTGTGAAATAACACAATTTAATCAAAAAATAAATTACTTGCGCATGCCGGGATTTGAAACCGCGCCCTCCGGATTCGTATATGTCCAGGCGGCTACTTAAAAATCTGCAAGCCGACACATGACACGCGGTTATTTTAGTTTCAAAGACTGTCGATATTCTAAAATTTTCATTCAATCAACGGAATATGGTCAATCTGTCCAAAATTGACAAAAAAAGGTCTGCGGTGAATACAATGTGTGAACTTCATTCCGACAACAACTGATATCAGCGACAATACCAGTGAACATTGAAGTTTGTACACTGAATAGATAAATCAATAGAAGTATGTTGTTGGCATGTCTGTACCCAAAGTGAGCTCAATTTCCCCCTATTTCCGATTAAAAAATATTTTTCTTTATAATATTTTTTTTTCCACATATTTATTACACATAATTAAGAACATTGTTTATGGTACATGGTAACAACAAAAGTGTATTTAAGTACTATTTTTTAAAATTTATTTATTTAAATAATCCTTTTAGTTTCCTTTTTTATAAATTTAATACCTCCCTAATTCAGAAATTCTAGTGTTTAGGGAGGGAGTACTAATATTTATTTTTACACATTTAATAATTTCAACAGAACTTCCATGAACTTGATGTTCTGGTGTCTATACATTAATTTTAAAAATAAAATAAAATAAAAGGAAATTTTTTTAAATAAAATATATCTATATAATGTATGTACATAAACATTTATACATTTTTTCCAAGTGAACTTAAATTAGTTTCTTGTAAAATGTATTTTAAGTTTTTTCTTAAAAAATTCATAATTTTTTTCATCTTGTATATCTTTGGGAAGTTCGTTAAAACATTTAATGGCAGAATATGTGTAATGGTGTTGAGCTGTTGTTGTATTAAGTTTAGGGATTATTATTTGTCCTGAGGTTCTCGGCCTGGTGCCCAATGACTCTAATTTTAGATTTTCTTTATGGATTTGAAATAATTTTTTTTTTTTATATTGTATTTAAATCTAAGACTTTAAATTCGTTGAATAACTGACAGGTAGAAAAATAAGATGTTTTTTTTTTTAATTATTTTAATCAGTCTTCTTTGGACTATTTCCAATGGGGCTAAGTTAGTTTTAAACGCTCCTCCCCAGCCTCTTATTCCATATTTTAGAATTGATTGTGCTAAAGCATAGTAAATCTTCAGTAGCATAGATTTTTGTAAAATATTTCTTAGTTTGAGGAATATGTATTGTAGTTTTCGAATTCGTTTAATATTTTGCGCAATATGTTCTGTCCATTTTATGTGTTGATCTATTGCTATTCCCAAATATTTTCTATGATTCTTTTTTGTCAATGTAGAGCATTCGGGTGAATTGCAATTACCACGATAATTTTTACAAGAGCTATGTATAATAATTTTGGAATTTGTTGAATGAAGGTTTTTGTCCGATATTGTAAATGTATAAACGCATAGTTTTATTTTGAACCACTTCAATTTAAAATAATAATTTAGACCGGCTTCGGAAGTACCCGTCCCTCGTCAGGAATATATTATTACTGAACTAAAAGGAATATAATAATAATAATATTTATTTATTTGAAAAACACATTATTGAATAACAAAATTTAGGAAAACTTTATTTTTTTTAAAAATTTAATGTAAATCAAATTTAATAATGTTATTATTAAGTTCTGCAAGTATTTTTAGTTTTTATTATTGTGACAGCTGTTTCGGCGTTTAAGGTGGATTAACCGCAGTTTGAAAATGGCCTTAAACGCCGAAACAGCTGTCACGCCAATAAAAACTAAAAATACTTGCAGAACTTAATAATAACATTATTAAATTTGATTTAAATTAAATTAAAAAAAAATAAAATAAATTGACATCTACGAATTAAACACAAAAGCAATCTTTAAAAGTAAATCTTTGACCACCCAACTAGGAACAAATCCCGTTTTAGGACAGTCAAATTGACAAGTTTAGTTTATATTAAGTGCCATTATACAAAAATAGAAGGGAAAAGGCTGATATTACACACATTATATAAAATAAATAATGTTAAAGATTTCGTCAGTGCGATGTATTTCTCAATTTAAATATGTACATTAGTTATATGTCTCTAGTTTTAAGTCATAGTTGTAAGTCACATAGCAGTATTGTAAATATATCCTCTTGGTTATAAATATATATTAGTTTTAAGTCACTAGTTATGAGTCTTGGTTATATATAGTTAGCTATAAGTTATAGATAACAGTCACTAGTTATTATAAGTTTCAGTTGCCAGCTGTAAATCATCAATTATAAATCTTAGTTATAACTCACTAGTAATACATCTTAGCTGTAAGTTATCAGTTAGAGGTTAATAAAATTCGTTGCAAAGCGCCCTTGTGAGATCTTTCCACAAAAACGGTGCTAGAAGTAATTAAATCATTATTATTATTATGTAGAGTAGATATTTATTTATTTATTGTATAATATAAGCCCTATATGGGCTTTTACATATAAAGTTAGTTATAATAAACAGGTGCAAAACACATCACAGTAGGTTTATAGATAATATATGGAACAAATACAGGAATAACATAGTGTAAGTACCATTCTAAGTACTAAGTTCAGAGGCGAAAAATCAAAAACATACCTCACATTCACTGTTACTTATACTCTAGACACATTTATTAATAATTATAGAGGATGTATGCAATAATCGTTTGTTTGTATTTGTATTCAGAGCAGTTGAAAATGTGTACTATAAGATATAATAGTAAGCACGTAGTATATAATTGTATGTTATTTGGCCACAACTATTTTATTTAAAATTTGTATAGATCACACATTTCATTCGTTATTATATTATATATAATTTTTTATTATTATTAATATTGTTGTGTTTGCACCTTTACGTAAGGAATATAAAAAAATGTTAAAAATATCTGAAATTGCCTGAAAATAAAACAGGAAAATGGCTGAGTATTCATTTCCACAAAAGGTGGAATATTACCTTTCGCCCTTTTAACAGAAGGCTGGCGAGAGTCTATTGAAACTCTGCGGGGGAAATTGATCATGAAGTGGAAGTTGGATAGGGGGTGGGGAGGGTGGTGGTGGAGGGTTGGGGGCTGGGGAACAGGACGTAAGTGGGAAATACCTCGGAATGTTCCGAGTGAACTGACGGTTCTCGTAGAGGTATGCATACCGGTTAACAAAGTTTTGTAATTCCAAGGAAGTTAAATACAATATTTTTTATAAAGTATGTATATGTTTTTATGAAGGGTAGTTCTACATGTTAAAGTTTAGACGTTAACTTAAAAAATACATCACGTACTTTAATTTTAAGACAACAGTCGGATCCTAGATGACCGGAACCAGTGGGTCTATGGAACTTAAATAATTAAGCAATATTAATCGAAAATTGACAAGAAAACGGTATAAACGTTTTTAATGCTTCTAAAAAAAAAGAATTGCTTAAGGCGCGTCTCTTACGCAAAGTATTTATTTGAATTATCATCCAATTAAACGGCTTCTTTAATATGCACATTTCAAAATTAAAGTAAAACATAACACCTTTTCTAGGAATTATCTCATTTACAAGACGTTAATAATAACACGTTCGAGTAATAAATTAACTTAGAACATGTATCAGTAATTTGTGAACACTGAGTATACATAATGTAAAAAATATGCACTGGGACTACTGTCTTTTATTTTAAAGTTATATCCTTTAATTTTTTTTAACCATCTCGGTATTGCCATGTAAAGGAATTGAAACGATTGCTCTCTTCAGACGATTCAAACTCTTTAAACGATCGGTCTCTGTCTATTTCTTTTCATTAAGTTAAGTCTTTAAAATGACAGAGAATGGATAAGGTATAGTTTAAAATTGGCTTGATGCACACATATTAAATGTAAAAACAGATAAAACAAAATGTTTAACTTTTAGAATATCAAATAAGATATTATTACTATAACACAGCCTCAAACTGCACAGCTTTAACTCACAAGTTAAACTCATCTACTTGCCCTTCGATAAATAGAGTTGAAAATATAAAAAAAATATCGGTATACACATAAACGATCTTCTATAAATGGAATACAAATGTTACAAACTTAACGACAAAACTGAGGAAACTCATCTGTGTCTTTAAAAAATTTTAATTATGCTGAATAGAAATAACTGAGGCAAGTTTACTGTGCTCTTGTACAATCATCTTTCGAAAATGGTATTATCAGTTGGGGTAGTGCCACTAATACTTGCCTGGAGCCTTTAGCAAAGATCCAGAAACTAATCATGAAGGTTATTCTTAAGGTTCCATTAAGGAAAAGTACTGATTTTATTTTTAAGAAACTAAATGTTCCCAACATGAAAAAAACCATATTCAAAAAATATTCTGCTGCATCAATTAAAAAATATCCATACTCGCATGTCTGAAATAAGAACCAGCACTAGAGCCCTAAGACAATCACATGTAAAATCTTTTAATATTCCAGTTTGTAAAACCTCTTATGAACAAAGTAGTTTTATATACAATGCTATTAAGCTATGCATTATCCTACCTAGTGACATCAGAAATACCCAAAACAAAAATTCCTTTAAAAGTTAGATCATTGATCATTTCTAATAAACCTGTCAGCTTCCAAATTCTTTCATGCCTTTAAATTAGTATACTGTGAAAAAAATTGTAATCTATGTATTTTCTAAATATCCTAGTTGAATAACCACCCCTGTACATTGTAATCTCAACACAGGCGTTTCACTCCTAGTGAGATGGGCAATACGTAAGCCGACAAAACATGTTCAAATATATATATGTAATAAATAAATAAAAAATTGCAAGGCCCTCCATTTTTTCCGCATTCATTTGTCAGTCTGTAATATTGTAGCGGCAGCACCCACCACTTCTAGACCCCTGTGCGTTCTGCTGGTAGTGCGGGTAGGTACCGCATACTGATACTGAAAGCTCGCCGGGAGAGGTGTTAATTGGCTGCCGGTAACAGAATTACTCCGATCAAAGTTCAGCGCTCTCGAATTCGATTAAATTGACGCGGAATCCGATCTGATTTCGCAAGGGGTGGTATCAGATAATTTAAACGAATTAAGTGCAGTTAACCATCTAGTCCAGGTTTAAAATGTAATTTTCCGTTGAATAGGGTATTTTTACAAAATTATTTTAACGTCGAGAAAATTACGATACTGACAGCATTTTTCTTTGTTTTTTTAGCGGGTATTATCTGGTCCCGGTGACAGCTGTCTTAGTAGTCGGTAGCGTTTCCTACGTCATATTCGTTCAGATATTTGCGATGATAGATCGTTTTTAAAATTAATAATTATTAAAATTTTTAATGCGACAGTCATTTTTGAATGTTTTAAGTTTAACAATAACTATAATAAATTAATTAAAAAAAAAAGATTGTTCATGAAAAAAGTTCTGATTAGTAATTATTATTACGCGCGACAGCAGCCCCTTCCGAAGGCATTATCAAACTGAGGTGAAGCCACTTACAGACAATCTATTTATATTATTTCTATATAGGTATTTACAATTAAACTCGTGAATTTTTCATTTAATTAAACCATTTTTTTGTTGTTGAAAAATAATTAATTTAATAAAAAAAAATTTTTTTTAAGCTTTCTTATTTTAATTATATTTATGGATTATTCAGTTGAACTTAAAATCAGGAACGTACTGATGAAGGTTACGTTCATCCGAAACCGGTCGATAATACATAAATGCAGCCTAGACTAGTCGGTTAGTGCTTACCTAAAGTCACTTATAGAATAAGTTAAAAAAAATCACACACCGGTGGCCAAATGCAAAGCCCGAAAAAAAAACTAAATAACTAAACGTATAAAAAAAATACTTTCATGTGTATTTAAAACTTTTTACTCTTTATAAGATCATTTAAAAAATATTTGAAATAAACACCAACCCTTCTTGTGCCACCAATCTTCTAATCAATATAATATCAATAGAAAAGGGGGATATAATAGCAACTGTAAAAATCATATCATCCCTAAGGTTAAACTTTCTAATATTTCTAATAAAACTGTTCATCTGAAGAGGCCTGCAAGGTAAGTATGTTTTTCTGTATCTATTTGTATAATAATTACATAGAGAATAGGAAGGAATATTTGTAGAGCGCCCTTGAGGTGATTTTTCATAAAAAAAGGCGCTATGCAAATCGTCCAATTATGATTATTATTTTATTTCAAATCCATTTTGGAAAAAACATTCCCCCCCCCTTTTCTATGACTGCTATAACTCTTTCCTGGATATACCCACCAACATCTATCGTAACGAATCTCTTCCCTTATACTCGTGTTCCTATGAAAGCCTTACTTTCTATCCCAAGGTTCACCAGTTTATAGGAATAAGCAAAAAAATATAAACAATTCAGCTCAATCAAATAATGTAGAATTTAACAAAATTATTGAAAACAATTGGCCAAACTATAAAAAATTATTCACAGATGGTTCCAAACTCAGTCAGGATTCCCATTGCGGGGCCAGTGTGTATGTTCCACACAGGAAGATGAGTCTCCCACACAAACTTCCCAAAGAATGCTCCATTTTCTCTGCTGAATGCATAGCTATCATAGAAGCACTGCATCTTGTCAAATGGCACAATATTAGAAACGCCCTCATTCTTTCAGATTCGCTTAGCTCACTACAAAAAAATATGTTCATCCCCACTCAATTCTAATAGCGATTCCCTAATCTGCTCTATCAGAGACCTCCTGTATTCCGTTTCACTATCAAATACGTCAGTGGTCCTGGCTTGGATTCCAGGACACCTAGGTATTACTGGAAACGAAATAGCGGATTCCATTGCTAAGGAAGCCACTGTTCACGGTCCATTAAATGGTATACCTGTTCCAGTTAGAGATTATTTCCCTATTCTAAAAAGTAAATACAAACTCCAATGGTCCTCTGAATGGAAAATAGCTTCTCTAAAAAAAGGTCATCAGTACTCATTAATACAACCGTTTATTCCTGTCAAGCCCTGGTTTCATAAATACACTTGCATGCCAAATAAATATATTTCCTCCATAACTCGAATGAGACTAGGTCACACTTCTTGTCTTAGTCATCTCGCCAGATTCCATATAGTCAGCTCGCCTTACTGTGATTGTAGGTCAGAGGACACTCTGTACCATTATTTCTTTGAGTGTCCTATCAATGACCAATTTCCAAATTTTATGCATGAATTGGTAAAACTTAAAATTGATCTCCCTACTAGTATTCCCTGCCTTTTAAGTCTCAACTCCTCCCAAATTAACAATTTATTAGCAAAATACATTTATAAAAATGGCATTAAAATTTAAGTCATTGGGGATTAAGAACACATTAATTTACACTGTTTAACTTTCTAACTTATCTGCTTCAATTTTATTTGCCCAAATATTATATCTTGTTTAAAAGTAACTAATTTTAAGAACAATCTGTACAATTAAAATCTAACTGATTATACATGGCCGAGATCGCCCTTAATGGGTGAAAGCCAATAAAAAAAAAAAATTATTAAATATAAATAAAATAATGTGGGCTTAAACAAAAACAAAAAATCTTTAATTTAAATTATAATGTACAAAGTTATCGCTTTATTCGATAAATGAATAATAATAGATATTATTAAATTTAAAAACTTCAAATTAATATGGACTTCTATAAATTAAAAATGAACACAATAAATATTTATTTCGGTATGCTTACCCTTTTCAAATAATTAATATTATCGTCTCATGAAATAACATAATGACGTATTATGATATTTACAGGAAAACCGCTTTTTCGTAATATCTTAACCAGATGCGTAGAAACATCCCCCTTATGTCTTCGTTTCCTTACTGAGAGATTAGAACCAAATATAGCCTTTAAAATGGGGGGTGAAATTAATGAAGGCAAAGGGATGATAGAAATGAAAATTGTCTGGCACTTGTAAATGTGGGTAGATTCTATAAACAACTAGGTGGTGTTGTCATGTTGTAAGGGTTGACTACGCATTTCTACCCTCTTCAGCCCCGAAGGTTTACTTGGATTTTTTATTTCACACAAATAAAGATATAAATTGTGAGACCAATTTCCGGTAGAAAGATTTGTTGTCTTCGAGCAATAAACTGGATTTCTCTGTGTTTTTTTTGTTTTCTTTTTTTTTTTTAAACCAAACTAGATTCGAACACAGCTGTGCCTCCTTCAGAGGGTCTAGATTAAATTAAATTTGACCAAAATTTTGAAATAAAACACTTATTTTTTTATTTATTAACAAACGATTTCGCTTATTCCAAACATCGCCAGGGTAAAATTTTTAACTGAAAAAAAATATGTAGAGTGAACAAATATATCGTTGCAGGAAAGAAATATTGTAACAGCTAAGGCCATGTAAAAAAACGCAGTATTTTGAAGCTTACATATCAATTAAAAAATGTAATATTGAAAAAACTAAGACTTTTCCAACGTCGTAGAGGTCTTATTTTTCATTGTAGAGTTACGTGACCCAGATAGATCGGTGCACAAAAAAAAACCGTGTGATGGTATATATAGAGCGTTTTCGTGCTTAGTGGCGGTTACAGCAGTATTGTTTTCCTCCAACGATGTCAGTGTCATTTGGTCTCCTTTTTATGCTGTTTATATTAATTATATTGAATCTGTACAACACCGCTTCTTACGTGAAATTGCATGGAGATTAGGGCGAGAAATTACTAGAGGAGATTCGATTGAAATTATTTTGGGTAGCGGTGGTCACAGCAGTTGCTTTCCTACGACGATATATACAATCACCTCTTCCCGTAGTAAGTTGATCTAGTAAGATTTTA
Source organism: Halesus radiatus (assembly GCA_022606495.2). Lineage (NCBI taxonomy): Eukaryota > Metazoa > Arthropoda > Insecta > Trichoptera > Limnephilidae > Halesus > Halesus radiatus. Next base: position 28,891 of record JAHDVE020001495.1, read on the forward strand.
ATGAACAATGTTGATCTATATATATATATATATACATGAGTGAGACATAATATAAAATGAAGCTGTGAAAAAGTGAGGTAGAGATTTGCTTACATATAATAGAATGGGACAACATATAAAAACGAAAGAGATAGAACGTCAAAGGAGGAAGGGATTAGGATGATGTGAGAAATTTTGAGTTATCGGGAAATATATCTAATATGGGACTTAAATCCAAAATTAATTTATGTGTGAAACAGGCAGCACAGCCGTTCCTCTTGAAATCTTTTCCCAAAAGCACAAATAATGTAACACAAATTCAATCAAGTAAATCAAACCATGAGATGGTAATAGTAATAAAGCCAAAGCGCCGCAGTACTAGTTAGATAGAAACAATGACTTGTGAATGTATTGCATATCATAATATTTTAACTATTTAATGAAAAAAAATGTAAATTATTAAGGTTTCATATATGAGGGTATTTCATATCAAATAATAGTGCCCCCTTTTAGTAACATAGTCTTTATCTTAACATCGAAGAGCTTTTAATTAAAATGGCTGTCCTAATATTTTTTGATAGTCTTCATCGTGTGATCATAATATGAAATAACATCCCAAAAATATGCGTTCACTCGAGAAAAAAGCATTTGGTCAGCGAATAATATCAAAACTAAACAATATAAACGTCCGCAAGTCTCAATAAACTCAAAAAATAAAATAAAATGCGATGTCAGATGGCTACGAGATAGCTTTGAAAAAATTAAATTCCCACAGTTAATTTAAAGTAGGAGTGCCTAACGAAGATATTAATAAAATTATTTGCATAAATTAGAAGAAAAATCAGTGCATCAGCGGCGTAGGTTTGTGAAAAAAAGAGTACACAATACACTAGTTATTTAAAATAACGGTATGTTTAAATTATCTATTACTTGCATTATGAAATAATTGAAATATTGCGACAGATATTTGTACACGGTTGACCTTTGTCACAAAAAGCGGTTGGTTTCTTCATTCTACGGTTTACGTTTCACATCATTTCTTGTGTTGAACAGCTCGGCGGTGGAATAGTTTTCCGGACTCTGTGTTTCCTCCCTCCTATAACATGCTTAAGTACACTCTTACATACACGTTCAAACATACCTTTCATCAAAAGACCCCTTTCACAACATTCCCTTAGATAATATAGTTAGGGATTCCTATATGAATTTTTTCTGCATTATTAATATTATGGTAACTGCTCACTACCCGCCTTCATCTAAATTTTTTTATTATTTTTTTAATAAACGATACAGCATCAAACTTTTGAGCTCGTAATGGAAATTACGTTGCTTTTGAAAATACTTGCTTTAACCTTGAAATTCCATAGAGCCAAACCAATTGTTACTTTTGAAAAAATACCAATAAATTATTTTCATTTGTCTATTTCTAATGTATTCTGCAATACTTGTCTATACAACCAAACCACTTAATCCAGACACCCAGTAAACAAACCGTACAGTACTCAAAACATAAGTATTCCTCCCTTATTACTAAGAGACGCTGAGTGTGTGTTTCGAGAGGTCGGGGTAGTTCTACCTAGTTGTAGGCCTCCCGCTTCTTGTCGCTAGGGGGAGCAGGAGTTCGCAGCCCGAGGGGAGGAATTGAGACATACTGTGGGCGGAGGGTGGAAGGTTCTAAAGATGTATTGGAGGAAGCGAACTGTGGTAGTACGTTATTAGTTGGCATAGTGATGACATATTCGGGAAATTGATTTTAAGGACTTTAGATTTTGAACCAAGTAATACCTACTTCTATATATACAAAGAAGGGTGTTCTGAGTGGTGTTTGTTGTTGTGAATACAAATCTACGGTTTTATTACGACCTTGATGAAATTTTCATACTTCTTGAAAACATCGCCTCTGTAGCTAATTATTTGTTATAATTACTTACACTATGTTATTCCTGCATTTGTTCGTGAGACAAATTAAATATTTAGTTGTTGTATTTCATGAAGGCTATCTATTATATCAATGTACCTACTGTAATGTGTTTTACACCTGTGTGACTATTATAATTAACTAAATATATAAAACCCCATATAGGGCGTATATAATATTATAAATAAACAAATAAATAAATAAAACAAGAGGAAGGTTACTGTCTGCAGAAGATTTCTAAAACCCACTCCCATCCCCTTTTCCCACCCCTTAAAGAAGAATTTTGGTACTGCTAGATGAAATTTCGCATACTTGACGGAAAACTACTGGGTAGGGGTAGGGGTAGAGGTAACACATCACAACATCAAAACTTTCCTCCACGCCATTCATAACCCCGGGTAACCCTGGTTACTTTAGCTAGTTATTTATAAAGGAACTATGACAGATATACCTACGACCAATTATGTAACAATTAGATCATACCATATATGCAAAAAAAACTAATGGCATAAAACTAATGTTTGATTTTTTCCTCAAAAAAAAGTTAATAACTGTCGTACAAAATTTTGCTTTCTTTTCCTTGTCCAGAGTAGAAAGAGTGAACAAATCAGACTATCTTTTAAATGAAATGAAGTTATTTCGAACCGCTGAAGAGGATAACCGATACAAGTGAATTGTGGGCATGTTGTGTACCTGAAGTAAGCTAATTATTTCCTTACTTCTGGTAAAATTGTTTTTTCGAAAACAAAAACCTATTTTCTGTATGCGAGTACCACACAAGAGTCTCAGCTGCTCTTAACCATCTGGATCCAGTGAGACTATGGCATTGGGGTATGTTGTGAGCCTGAAGGTAGTGGAGGAGGGGAAGAATATGGAGAAGAGGAAGGTGGAGAAGTACCTGGCAATTTAGATATGGTCACCAAACACGGCTAAAGCGATTTCAAGCAACCTTTCTATTCTGAATGGCAGTCTTTCACCAGGATGATACTGAAAGTACCTACCATTCTGGATCGTGCCGCAAATATAGTACGTATTATTTTAAATGAAAGAATTGTGAAATAACACAAATTAATGAAGACATTTTTTTGCGGACGCTGGGATTTGAACCCGCGACCTCTGTATTCGTAGCCAAAGATCGTGACAACTCAACCATGGAGGCCTTGAATACAAAATTAATATCATTGACCTGTTGGGCCGAAGAATCAAAAAGTTTACATAAAATGCTAGGATCAGTTTTTTTTCAAATCGACATAGGTCGGGAGCCCCAAAATATCTGAAAAAAAAACCCTTGATAGATTCGCTTCTTAATAAACGGATTGCAATATTTTGAGAAAAGACGTTAGGGGGGAATGTCCTTGTCTTACCGGTATTTTAATGGAAGATGCTCTGAGGAACTAGTCATTGATCCCTTCAGCACCGGTGCACAGTCAAAGTTTGGCGGTGAAACACGCCAAACGCGCGTCCAACATTTGCACACGGTTAACATTTGTCACATGAGAACGGGTAGCTTCTACGACTTGTTCTTGTGTTCAACAGCTTGGCAGTGGAATGATTTCCCGGCTTCTATGTTTCCTCCTTCCTACCTACAATATGGGTATTTTCATGACCCAGGTTCACTCCTTCCTATCCTCTACAGACCCTCCACAGAGCATCCCAAAGATGATATAGGCCCTGAGGGAAATTACTTCCCTCAAGTCCTCCTGTGTGGAGTTATTGTAAAAAAAATATAATCGTACGAACATTCTATATTTACGTAAGTAGCAATATTGTAGCGGACGCGAACTGTGCATGAAGAACGATAATCAGGCACTGACTCCATACGTTGAATTATCAATACCGACTTTAGTAGATTTCTACAAAAGAATGCATACCAACGAAAGGAAGAAAACAAAAACTACACAGCTGCCTATAAAGTGCTATAAAAATGAACATCGGCTATATTCGGAACCCGCACTGATGCAAAGATACATGACCCGACCATTATCGGGATGTGCATTGAATCGGTTAAAAAATAGTACCTCTTCTGCTATGACTTTTACATCCGATGAGCAAAACGCTTTCCATCTAAAAACTTCCAAACTTTCCACTTCTGAAGCCATGCTTAATTTTCTCGCTAAAAAGTTTTCGCGAGCAAGTTAAAGATTTAAAGGCTCTATTCAGCTGAGAAGTCGCACTGACTGGATAACTGGCTACGGTGCCTACATGACAGCAGACTGACTTGCCTTCGCTTCGTCGCTATAATGGTACAGTCCATCAAAAAGTTATTATAATATTAAATATAAGATATTTAATAAAATTTTTGGTATAAAATTTTTGACTGCTTATGGCAACACCGAGTAATGCCGATTTTAGAACAAATTATAGCAGATTCAAAAGTGAGGTTATATTTGACTTCCGAATATGACAGTTTGATAATGGGCGGAATAAACGGCATACGCAAAATTTTTAATGCTTTTTAAATTCGTATTTATTTATAAATGAATTAAAAATTACTTTGTAATCACCAAATTATGAATATAATTAATAATCAAATATTTTTTTTAATAACTATCTTTTCAATTTATTTTCATATTTATATTAAAAAAGAAAATAACTTATTTTTTATTTTCTAAAATAAAATTGTTTTTCAATATTTTATAAATTTTTCTTTTAAGTATTACCTACTTTAATCAATTTTTGTTAATGTTTGTAATTTACGTTTTTTTTTACATTATAGTTTTCTATGTTTATCATTTGTCTATACTTGACATTATTATTTTTTAGTATTCTGTATATTCCTGGTGAGGAAAGCATCGCTTTCGAAACATGTTGATATGTATATATTAATAAAGTGTTGATTACAGAGTAATTTTTAATTCGTTTATTAATAATAATGTCAAAAAGTGAATACCAATCTTTTGAAGAAATTAAATTTATTTATTTATTTGCTAAAACTGCGGGTTTCTTCAAAATATTATTTTTATAATCTTTATCTTTAACATTTGATGAGTGACTTATTTGAAGTAGACTAAATTTTAAATACCTTTCGATGTTGATTAAGCAAACATATTAATTTGGAACATACTTGTATTGCTTTTTAAAAAGATACGTAGTTTTTCCCTGAAGCCATTTGGTGTTACCATTTAAAACCATTTATCAAAACAATCGCAGTTGCCTCAATTTTCGTTTAAACATTATTGACAGACTGTACGTTGGTTATCTACTGTCTGAGAACTGGAAGGCCTTCCAAACTCTGACAAGTCCAATGGAAAAATGTTATTTTTCTAGCGGTTCTTAAAGTTGAAGTGCGATCTCAATTGGTTTAAAAGAAAAATGACAATTACCAATTTACAAAAAATGAGGCAGGCCTATGTTCAAAACTGGACACGCCAGAGGGATGTTTAAGACATATAAGGAAACTAGAGACTTTCTGTTCAAGAGGCTGCCTAGTGGTGAACCGAATAAACGTAGTTTTTTGTTCCATTAAAAGAACACAATATAGACAGCAGCATCGCCCCGACTTCTCAAATACGTGTGTACATCTGTAGATTTATTATATTAAAGTGTTATTTAAATTAAATGCTAAAGTTAGATCTGATTTTTATGAAAGAAATTTAATATTCTTTAAGTATTATATTTATTAAAATAAGCTAAAATATATTAGTTTGTTATTTTTTTTACATGAATACCGCACAAGAGTCTCAGCTGCTCCCAACCGTCTGGAACCAGTGAGATTATGGGATCCCCAATTGGGGAATGTTGTGAGGCTGAAGGTATTGGGGGGGGGGGGAAGGAGAAGAGGAAGAGGAAGGCGGGGAAATACCTGGCTATTCAGATCTGGTCACCAAACACGGCTAAAAGCCATTTCAAGCAACGTTTCAATTCTGAATGGTGGTCTTTCACCAGGGCGATACTGAGAGTATCTTCCACTCTGGAACGTGCGCAAATATACTATATATTATTTTAAAATTAATTTATTATGAAACAGCACAAATTAATCAAATAAAATTTACTTGCACACGCCGGGATTTGAACCCGCGACCTTCGGATTCGTAGTCGAGAGTCTTACCCCTCGACCATGGGGGCCGTCAAATTATTAAGTCTTGAAGTCGGTACTTTACAGTATCCGGGAGATGAAATAATTTTTGTACTTTTATTGGAGTAACTTATTGAAGTTTATTAACCTAATTAGAATTTTTTTATCATTGAACATGATATTAACAAAACTCAAATGAAATGTGAAACAGAACGTCAACGGTAACGGTCATAATGGACATAACGGTCCCAAATGCGATCGTAACCTTTTTATTTTCTGTGCCTTTACCGTTTCATATTTCACACGATAAAAAAAGTAGCAGCCAAAAATATATATGCGAATTAATTGAAGATGACATTGACAGTTCTTAGAAATAGAAGTATGATACCGATAAAAATTATTACTGAACGGATTGGGATAGCTGTAGCTCAGTGGATTCGATTGCAAGGTCCCGGAGAGACCATGAAGTACTGGGCTCGAGTCCCAGTTGCTACCGTTATAATTTATCAATCAACTCAAAAGATAAAGACGACGAGCTTAGTCACCCGGGAATCTATAAATTAGATTGTAATGATTGTTCAGCATTCTGTATTGGCAAAACAACACGCAATGTCAATATTAGAATTAAAGAACATCTTAGATGCTTAAATAATAACGGTTTTTGCAGAATTCGACAATCACCTTATTGATAAAGATCATACCTTCATTCAAAGCACCGGTGCTAATATTCTTCATAAAAATGGCCATGGAAACAGATTAAATAATTTAGAATCACTCGAGAAATAAAGAAAGCAGTTAAAACCAAAAATAAAATTCTTAATAATCAACTAAATGTGTCCAATAGCCCAATATTAGGTATATTCCCTATAATCTCGTAAAATTTCCCAGTATCCCATAATCACCTATTCAGGTATTCCTTGGTATTCCATTACGTGCACTTCTGCCCTTTCTTTGTTATTATGTCAGATTTCTATTTTGTGGTATCTCATTTTTTCTTTGTTCTATGTTATGTTCTGTCTTATTCTATTTTGTATATATAAACACACACTACGTATTTTTGATCAGTTTATTTTTTGTAGCCTGGAGACACTTATGTTAAGCGAAACCGGTCGGTCAATTAAATAAAATTCTCGTGGTTATAAACAAAGTTATTGCTTTATTTTTGTTAATATTATCTTCAATGATTAAAAATATATTACAATGAGATTTATAAGCTTCAACAAGTTATTCCAAAATTGAAAAAGAAAAAATATTTCATTATTTTCGGGTAAATATCTATATAGATATATAAATGAATAATAATTATTTTATTTAAACTACTGTTTTTAATATATACAATATTTCCATGTTTCAGAAGTAAAGCTCCCCTCGTCATGGTAAATAATATGTTATCATAATCACAACATATATTGTTTATCCTGATGAGGGGAGCTTTGCTACTGAAACATGTAGATATTTATATATTAAAACAGGGGTTTAAACAAAGTAGTTCTTATTAATTTAACGACACAAGGTGATTACGGATTTTTTGAAGAAAAAAAAAAAAAAAAATTTTATAAACAATAATTATTAGCCTGAAACACTCATCCAAATTGAAAAAACCTTCCGAAAAAAGATAAATGTCGCCGATTGTTTATAAAATAATTGTTACCCTTTGCGCTATGCACAAAAAACTTGTCTTAAAAACTTTAGTTTATCAATTAATAAATATTTGACAAAGTCAAAGCATTTTTCACCAATAAAATGTAGACATAATTTGTCTCGACGCCATCTATTGAGGGATTTAGCCATTACAAGCCTTTCTCATACTAATAAAGTTGGTTGTTTACAGGTGAAATATAATAAAAACAGTAATTATTGAATGAAACACTAGTATGTATTGATTAACTTGGCGGGTTTGCGATAAGCCGACGTAGCTCAACGGTAGAGAATCTGACCGGCAATCAGAAGGGTGCAGGTTCGAGTCCTGTCGGCGACATTTATTTTTTCTCGGAAGGTTTTTTCAATTTGGATAAGTGTTTCAGGCTAATAATTATTGTTTATAAAAATAATTGTTACCCTTTGCGCTATGCACAAAAATCTTGTCTTAAAAACTTTAGTTTATCAATTAATAAAAAAATATATATTCGTAAGTTGTCCCCATTTTATGATTTTCCTTTATTACTTTAGAATACAAATATCAAATACTTCTCAGTATTTTTTAGTTGCTCTAAAACGATTTACAGTTTAAATAGGAGTGCACTTCCCAGGCCGGATGTGAAATGTTATTTGATCTTCCAGTGAACAGCACCGAGGGGGCTAAAATGGAATCAGGAAACGTGAAATGTCTAGGAAACCTTTTCAGGATATTCCTTTACGCCGGCTGGCAATTTCACAATTTCAAACGCGCCTTCAAAATACCAGTATACACCTTTACCCTCTAAGTATCTATAAAACTCCGTTGAAACCTATGCCGAAATTTTAAATTAGTTGGGTACTCGCTGAATGGCGAGAAATTTCTTTGAATTTATTGAACATAAAATTTCCAACTTTTATAATGCTACTAAAACCAATCAAACATTTATCGGTAATGGCATTAGATTCTTTGTTACAACGGGAAAATTTACCATTACCTGAAAAATTGAGAAAATTTTACCGTAAATTTAAAAGCTTTTTTCATAATATATAAGTTTAACCTTTTTTGTGGTGGTTATTTTTGATAATTAAAATTTGCTGAGCAAACGTAAGTGGCGCCTTACTTTGAAAAAAACATATAAGTAAATTTTTATTTGAATGTAAAATTATCTTTCAAAATGAAAACACTTGAGTGGACTTAAAAAAATCCCGAAACCAAATGTGTATAATTTTATTTTTTCACTTAAATTATTGGTTTTTGCAAACGATTAGCGGAATTAACTTCAAGTAATATTTAATAAAATTTAAAAGATTACAGTTTAATTTACAAATTTATTGTCTTTTGAAACCTTGTAAATTTTTCTAATTACCCGTGCAGAATTTACAGATAAATTATTTGTACTATTGCTTGAGTTAGCTGTAGCATCGGAATCTACCCACTCTTAACCAGGCCTGCCAGTTTCCAAATAAAATATCCCACCTACCAGACATCTTCATACATACTTACTAGTACGAAATTCCAGAGACTTCAGGAATATTTCAACAATAAAATTATTGTATCATTCTTTAGTTCGTAGTCAAGTCGAATATAATTCTTCTATATGGTCCCCTCACTATAAAATTCACTCCGACTCCATTGAAAAAGTTCAACTTGAATTTCTAAGATATGTTAACTATAAACTCGGATTACCTATTGAAACTATAAATTACATTTACTTAATGAAAGAACTAAAATTATTAAAACTCTCACATAGAAGACTTGTTTCTGACCTAACTTTTATTTAAATAATTGTCAGCTTAATTAAATTTAATATTCCTATATAGAACTACTAATAAAATTTTAATCAATTGCAACAATAATTTCATTCAAAAATTCTCTTGTACCTAGACTTCACACAGAAGGTAATAATTTTTCAGACATGGTAGATATATTCACCTGCTCGGAATACAAATACAAACAGACGATTATTGCATACATCCTCAATAATTATTAAGATATGTGTCTACAGTATTTATAAGTATCAGTAAATGTGAGGTAAGTTTTTATATTCGCATATGTAACTAATTACTCGGAATGGTACTTACACTATGTTATTCCTGTATTTGTTCATTAGACAAATATAACATTTAGTTGTAGTATTTCATGAAGGCTATCTATTTTATCTATATACCTACTGTTATGTTTTTTGCACATGTGTGACTATTGTGATATGTAAAACGTCCATGTATGGCGTTAGAATATAATAAATAAATAAATAATTTGTGTACACATATTTCACGATGAGAACGTTTTGTAAATGGACTGATTACCTTACTTTTATTTTGCTTCTATCAAAATGTATTATTTGTTATCGTTCTGTTAAATGTTCTTTATAAACAATAAATGAATAAATAACATCAGGATAAATAATGTTCCAGTTTAAAATCATTGTATAATATAACAGTTTCAGCTCTATATTTATATGTACAAAATCAGTGTGCAATTTCAACTAATTTTTACATTTCAGTTTCAGATTGCAGGACTAAGCGAATGCTTTATTTTCAGTGTTACTACTACGGTTTCCGGTTCATTGGAAAATTTTCCGTCAGACCAAACAAAAACACAGCGACACAAATCCAAAACAAAACACACTGAGCGGGATTTAATGGCGGGACATGTTGACGTTTCCTTTGTGAAATAATGCCAGCTTTTAGCTTTTTGCAAAGGGCTATTATTTGGTTTGATGTTGTAAGCTTTTAATGAAAGCGTAAAATGAATAAAGTGAAAGCTCTCATAGAATTTCTGTTTACGTAAAGGTGTATGTTTTACATTATTTCAATGGAGGCAAAAAAATGGCATTATGAATGAACGATTTAATCACCGCGGTTTTCTATATTTCATTATAGAATTATTTCTGTAAAATAATTGGATGATTTGTATAGCGCCGTTTTTGTGAAAAACGACCTCAAGGGCGCTGTACAAATATTACTTGCTAGGGTTTATCATTATTATGTACAAACAGATACCGAAATATACTTACCTGGCAGGTCACTTCAGTTTAACGCGTTATTTTATAAAGTTTTAGTTTTGGAAGATGAGTTTTATCGCACAGGACAAAATATTAGAAAACACTACTCATTGTATAATATTGCAGTTACTGTTTAAATATTATTTGTTATTGATATAATATTTATTAGAAGGTTAGTGGATAAAGAATAGTTGGTATTTATTTAAAACAAGATTTTTTTTAATAGCTGTATAATTATTTTGTGGCGTATAAAATTAATATTAAACAGTGCAGTGGTATAAACAAAGTACTTCTTATCGATTTAATTAATAAATTAATAAAAAAATACTTAGTTATCACCACTTTTTTAAATATAAATATCAACATCAGGATATACTGAATACTAAAAAAATAATATCAAGTATAGACGAATGATAAATATATATAAATTGATGTGAACTAAATCAATTAAAAATTAATTTGTATTCATCAATTTATTAATATTCACATATCTACATGTTTCGAAAGCGATGCTTTCTTCATCAGGAAAAAATAGAAAACTAAAAATAATAATGTAAATGTAAAGTATAGACAAATGATAAACATATAACACAATAATGTAAGAATAGACAAATTATAAAAGTAATCAATAAGTGATTAAATCAAGTAAGGAATTAATCAAAAATATTAAAAAAAAAATTATAAAAAATTGAATAACAAATTTATATTATTAATTAAAAAAAAATATTTTTTATTATTAATATAAATGAAATCAAGAAAATAACAAGGCACAAAAATAAAATAATAATGATTGTTATTATTAAAATGTATATTTATATTATTTAAAAATATATATATTGTTAATTCGAAAATAAAATTCAAAAGATAGATATTTAAATTCTTTTTCGATTATTAATAATATTTAATTGACTATTAACACTTTTTCTAATTTCTATAATTTCAAATTTATCTAATTGTAAACAGGATGTATTCGTATGTAAAATTTAAAAAAAAAGAAGAAATTTGATAAATAATTTTTTCTTAATTTTTTTAATTTACTTTTCTTTTTTTTTTTTGTAATAATAGAAGTAACTATGTGAAAATGGGTGTGTATTCATTAAATTAATGAATTATCCATTCATAATATTTATATATATTTGAAGATCCAATTGAGGTGATTTTTCACTAAACCCGCTCAATGCAAATTCAATGATTAATATTGCTTTATAATATTTTATATCGGCGGGATCATCCTTTAATTTCCCAATACCCCTTGATAAATGAATCGAGGTTCTTTATCGATTGACGAAAATTAATGAAATTGCAAAAGATATATACCGTCCACACGGAATCCCTAGATATGCCAAAGGACAAAAAGAAATGATTTCCCTCAAGACCTGTGCGGAGAATAAATTAAATTAGAAAACTTCAACAGCATAGACATACCATGAGGAACGACGGACACAAATTTAGCCAACTGATAATCGAAGGGAATATTGAAGGAAAATTTTGTGGAGAAAGACGGTGTTTCCAACCCGCAATCTCCGGATCCGTATCCAAGAATCTGGAGGTCGTCGGCGTTGTCATCTGTTATTGTAACGTATTTCTAATTTTGAAACTGTAAATTCATGGTGGAATTCCATTTTAAAATGATTTTTTTCAATTAATAAACCTTTGTAACTTTTTTCCACAAATTTATTTTTGATCCGACCGGTTTCACCCTATCACATCGGTATATATAGCATCGATGTCGGAGCTGCTTTTTAATATTGTTTTTATTTATGACTTGTAATTTGTTTTCTATTGTGTTTTTAAATACTACTTTCGGGTTGGTTTATTACCCTTTGGAAGACGGATTATATACGGTAGTAGAAGCAGTTTTTAAAAACATAATAATAAACTGTACCCTCAGCAATAAAACAAATTTGAAGTCATAAATGAAAACAATATTAGAAAGCAGGGGGACTCATTCCTGACGTCGATGCTATATATATCATAGATTTAGTTTAATTGTGCCCGTCTGACGATGCTCATGATAGGGTGAAACCGGTACGGTGGAAAATAAATAATTGAAAAAAAGTTATAAAGATTCTTAATCACAAAAATTAATATTACTGTTAAGTTTTTATCAATCTTGATGACTAAATCATCTCAAAGAGTGCCCGCACAGAAAAAAATGAAATTCAATTCAAATTTGGTAATTTTTAGACTTAATTCATAAGGATGGTTGCACTTTTAAAATCTTTGTTTATATGTGTGCATACTTATTCCCAACTAAATTTATTAAAATAATACGAAAACGTTAAACTTCACCAGGAGCGCAGCCACCGTAAGAGATGTACGACACGTACATTTGTTTGGTTGCCGTGATCGGCGAACTGCGAAGAATACTACGCTTCTTATAATAACTTTTCTCTCGAGATAGGTGAGCTGGGGAGATGGGCGAGTTCGCTTTCTTCTCAGGTGAGCGCGGATCGCTTTTACTTGTTGTTTTTCCAATCGCTCTCATTCGGATTTATCTATATTAGAGCGTTAAATGGCGATGAAACCTGCCAACCGAAATTACACGCGAAATGTTATGCTCATTGGTGTAACATGAGTTATTTGGATTGTTATTTTGCAATTGATTTTTCAGGAGAAGATTGATGGAACACGAAGCAGAGGAGCACTCTTTACTATGTGGAACCTTAATATAGGCGACTGGAACGAGTTCAGTTCCACAAAGTTGTTTCAAGCTGTACACCACAATAATAATGATAAAAACATTTAATTCTCGATAAGCTTATTTTTTTATTTTTTTTACTTATTATATTTATTATTTTTACTTATTATTAGTAATTGAAAAAAAGGTCACTGCTCAGCTATACATTCCCCCAGCTATGCAAGTTCGGAGTGCAGTCGGTTTTCAGTAGTACCTATAGAAATTATATAAAGTGAAAGTTACATAAAATCTCTATAATTAAATAAATAAAAAAAATAAAAAAAACACAATTATAATTTAAATCCAAACATTTTTTTTTTTAATAAATCACTAACTTAAGTATCCATTTAAATATTTATCAATGATGTTGTGGGCCGACTGTACAGTCAGTAACCATTCGATGCGAAACTTCTTGAAGCACTGTAGCGATGTTAATCTTCGAATAAATAGTGGTGTTTCATTCTAAAGTTTTGATAATAAATAGCTGTAACTGCCTTCATATACAGCGGTTCGATAACTGGGGAGAACAAATAAATGGTCTCTTTGGCAAAGTGAAGATTTTCAAAAATTGCTAGCCAACTTCTGAAATATTTTAGAATATTCCGAAAATAATTTATTAATGAATGAATAGACTTGCCCTAATGTACCATTTCGGCGGCTGGAGGCAAAGGTGACGTGAGACCCATTTTCGCACTAGCCTAGTTCACTGTTGTCCCCATTTCTGTGATTTTGATTGCGGTAAGCAAATTACGAAACATTTATAAAAAAGTTCAAACTAAACACACTAACCAAATGTTCGGTTTTTGTAAACAAGTAGAACCTTTTTACTTATTTTCTGTTATACTTGAATTGGCGGCTTGCCTAGCTCGCCCCTCGCCTCCTTATTATGGTTTCTTCCCCTTGCTTATTAGGGCATCTCTATGTATTATTTGCTCTTTGATTACGAAAGATGGAAATGCTCATAAGGACATTAGAAGAAGGGTGAATTTGGAGGACTGAGCTAGGCGCTAATAAAACGTTGTCTAGCGAAGCAAAGCTAGCAGTCCACAGTGGAGTGTTGATATCAACTCTGATGTATGGCAGTGAGGCATGGAACTGGCAGAGGGGGGATTAAAGTAGAATGAATGTTGTATAAATGAGATCCCTGAGGCGTACCTGATGAGATCTGAAAAATAATGCAGGAATGAAAAAAGCGAAGGACGGAAGGAAGGAAGAAAAGAAAAGGACAAAAGGATGATGAGGAGAATGAATGAGGCGAAATTTAACGAAGAAGTCGAGGACGCCCGAGATAACGTAACATGCACTTGAATCGAAATAGAAGAGTATATCTGGTGGTCTATTCTCTCTGCCCATTCCCCTGAGAAAGGGCCAATAAAAAAGCCCATTTAAAACAAGTAAAACACATAGCTATGCCAAATTGTAAAAATGGAGCGAAGAATTTATTACGCTCGGATTCGGGACCAAGATCAAGACCAAACGCCGGCGGACCAGTTCGCCAAGGCGCTCGGCTTTCTCCGGCCGGAGTCAACGCCCCTGTGGGAGGGGGACGGCGCTACGCCAGCCGCAGTGCGTCCCGCTCGCTTTCACGAGGCCAAAGTCATCGGCGAGATGTGCGGACTGCGGCGAAGGAGTTGCATAATGGCCTAGGTCGACGGCGGCTTTTTTTCAGGCGGTACTGGCTGTTTTTTTTTTACAACATTCAATTTGTAAAAAGAAAATGTTGTTTTGATTGAAGGGTTTTTCGGAAACCGGTAAAATAATAAGTTTTTTTTAACAAAAAATATTCAAAGTAATTTATTTATGTCGAAAAAGGTATTACAACAAAATCAATTTGATAATATTCGGAAAGCAAAACAGTTTATCGCATTAAAATAAATTGAAGTAGCAGAATGTAATTACTTTAAATTATCGCACTGATTTTAATAAAAATAAGACACGAAGTCCATATTTATATTTTTAAATTTTATATTTATTTATTTCATAATGTTTTACAAAAGTCGCAAAAAATGTGATCTTTCTGGGGTACCCCGTTCTAAGGTCACATTGTACATGGTTTTATATATGGATTATAAATTAGGTAAGATTTTTTTCAAAGTTTGATAAATTTTTTAAGTGAGTTTTCGTAATTGTGTAAAAATGTTACTAGAGGAACATTATTATGCAATAAATGAATAAAAATTCTAAAATCTATGAGAAAACATACCGTGACCGTTAAACTCTGTTAGGTTGCAATATCATATCTATATTCTTCCATAATCGGATCTTAATCTTAATAGTTTTTTGAATTCTGTTAATTTTGTAATGGTTCTTATTGCTAGAGGGAGGATGTTAAATGCTTTTATAGAGAAATATTGCTAAATTCGTTAGGTTTTGTCTCATTTTTTCATATTAAAGTAGTTATTTTACAACTGCAAAAATCAAGATAGAAATATAGTTGCGGACTGAAAACAATTACGAAAACAAAGATTTATTTTCTGCCCATTTAGGTGATAACGAAGCAAAATGAATGCACTTCAATTTTTTTTTTATCATACCACTGTATAGTCACAGGCAATATTTCTTTAGATAGCACGCAAGTACATGAATTTATTTTGAGTTATTAAAAAACAATTAAAGCATGACAGAAAACATCTGCGCTCAAAGTACAATTCCAACGTTATCATTGATTACAAACATGCATTACTTTCTTGCGCGATGCAATCATATACCGCTTTCTCGCAGCGGAAGCTTTCACGCTTACAGTGAACGCGTATCAGTACACGACAAAAAAAAAGACCTCCGCATATTTTTATAGAACTTTAGAAGATCTCGAGAATGGCTCTTGCATCGTCCTGTACGTTGTGAGCTCGTTTGAAAGTCGTAACCCATAGTTACGTACGTATCGCCAGCCTGTTATTGCACTCGGCTTACGGTAATGTCACGGCGAATGCACACGACATTATCACGGCGACTCCACGCGGTTTTAGTTACGTTTCGATGTATGCGCATTACCGTGGAATGTCGAAAAGATGGTTAAAAACATGGTTTTTAGGTGTGGTCCGTCATTTACTCGTTGGTGAGAATCGTGATTTCTAGGTCAACTGTCCCGATGAATCTTTATCTCTGTTTTAAATAATTCAATTCTTTGAGTTTAGAAATTTGGTTAGTTCAGCAATGTTCTTACTATGTTATTTTTCAAATAATTATAAAAGATATATTCACAGGAACGCAAGAACGAACATCTGACACATTGATAAACACATTTGATTGTTCTTCTTCAGCCATTTTCGTGACTCCAAGGCCAACAGTTCTGATGATTCCTTATCTTTCTGCTTTAAATAATTCAATTCTTTGAGTTTGGATTTATCGTTAGTCCACCAATGTCCTTTCTCTAGTTTTCCTCCTCCTCCTCAGCCAATCGTTCTGATGAATCTTGTTAATTTTCTTTGAGTTTCGAGAGATGCTTTTAAGAGTTTAGAATTTTGGTTACTCCAGCGACGTTCTTCCTGCATTTTAAAAATAATTATAATAATTGCACACGCAGGATTATCTAATTCTAACACATTGATGAACAAATCTGTTTCCATTCTCGCGTTGTTGAGGATCGTGATTCATAATGTCCCGATGAACCAGATCCTCTTATACGAACGTTGATTCGTTTGATGTTTGTGGAAGGTAAGACATTAAATTAGTCCAGCACGATCCTTTTCATGTTCTTCCTGTTTTCTTAATTAATAATTATAATACGTTATGTACGCAGGACTATGTCATCTGACACATTGATCAAAACAATATTGTTGAGGATAGTGACCCCTAAGCTAATATTATTGTGACCAACGATCCATTGCACCGAGGTAGAGTTTTAGAGGCTACCTTCAACAAGCATTCTGGAGATCTTCGTACTTTTATTAGTTACTCCGGGTGATCTATTATTAAAAAAATGTTATATTCAATATTATCTTGCCTGACCTTCTTGGTCATCAACCTACTGATAGACCTCCTTCACACCTTGGGCACCTATCCATTGATGAATATCTTATCATATTATTCGTTCACTTTCAGCAAAAAAGTACAACAATAACCGATTAATTTGATATAGATTGTAACGAATTAAGAATTACTTTGTATTCACCGCTTTATTATAATACACATATCAACATGTTTCGAAATCGATGATTTCTTCGGCAGGAATATATAGAATACTAAAAAATAATAATGTCAAGTATAGACAAATGTTAAACATAGAACACAATAATGTAAGAATAGACAAAATATTTACATAAATTGGCAATCATGTTTTAGAAACCAATCATTCTTTTGATATAAATAAAGATTTAAAAAACTTACATCCAAATATAACCGGTTTACATTTATACAAATTTAAAATTTTAGAAATCAGACAATGCGTTAATGGCGAATTAAATTTAATTAATAATCAATAATTAAATATATATATCCCTTGATTTTATTAATAATAAAAATAATTATTTTTTTTTAATTTCTGATATAAATTTTATTGTTATCAAATATTTTATAAAAAAAAATTATTTACATTTTTGATTAATTACTTAATTACTTTAATCCATTTTTTTATGTTTATATTTTGTCAATTCTTACATTGTTGTGTTCTATGTTTATCAATCTCTGCTTGACATTATAATTTTTAATATTCTATATCAACGGTCCCAATGAACAGTCGGATGTGGAAATGGTAACCTCTTAGTAAAGCCATTTAAAGTTCGATTTTACGTTTTTAGAGTTTTATAAAACCCTATTTGTTTCGTCGGAAAAACATATTATTGCAACTACTACAGCTCTTATGCAAAGTTACCGATTTACAAATCCGACATTGTTCGTTGGAAGCGTCTATATATTCCTGATGAAGAAAGCATCGCTTTCGAAACATGTTGTTATGTGTATATAAATAAAGTGGTGATTACAAAGTAATTTTTAATTCATTTATTAATAATGAAGCCACAAAGTGATTACCAATCTTTCAGAAAGAAATTATAGATTGTAAAACATTAATTTTAATTGACACATTCAGAATCATCTATCGAACAGCGGATGCAATATTTTTGCTATCATATCTTAAAGCATCTTAAAGGCGTCTCTCTGTTTACAGAGAATCAATACCAAAAATAATACATTTTATTATACAAATTAATTGGATTTAACAAAGAATCTTAAATCTTATTTCAATATCAAAATTCAAGCTTTTGAGAAAACATTAAAGCAAGTATTAAGTTACCTTAATGACAACTGTAAATTTTATCACGGAATTCCAAAAAGTCTCTGTAATTTAACGGTATTGGTGACCCCGATGCATATGGAATATTATAGTTTGGGCCATCGATATTGATTACAATAGATTTCAGGAAAAACAATAGAAGTTCTCAATACATGGTGTTGGCGATAAATTCCCAAATATTCCAAGGAGTACTGAGAGATGTACCAATCTATTAATTCTAGAAAGAGTCATGTCAGAGTCGTAGCGAACTCAGTGGCAGACTTCGGACGTGAAAACAAGCACCTTGTTGTAGACCCTACTATTAAATTGCCAAGGTTCTCCATCCTTTGGAAGATTGAACCCCATCCGGTGCAGTCACATCCGTTGTGAGAATATGATGCGTAGTTGGGGGCTAAATGATTCCGATCTTTGTGAATGTTGGATATATTCAAACAAGAGAACATACCGTAGAAGAATATCTAGTTCATCAGTTTCCCTGAGTCACATTTGCGCTGAACCAAGTGACTCCCGATGCTATCGACTGGTTGAATAATCTCAGCTGTCCACTATGACCTTCGTTAACTCCCCTGCATCATACGGAAAATGAGGAAAAATAATTCTAGAAAAGCAGGCCTTCGAAACAGGAGTTGAATATTTGTCTTTAACGCACCCTGAGATTTTGCAGAAATATCGCTTGCCAAACTGAAAACTAGAGCTTAGAGAAACTCACTATCAAAGTGGAACATAGGAGAAGCATAGAAAGGTCGCCGATGCGCTTGACTGATCCAATTATTACAAGCGTCTAGAAGTTCAGTGTTCCGAGCCCTCCATGAAGGGATCACCTAGTCAAATCTAATATCATCTATCTTGGATAGATTTTGGCACTCCGTAATCTGATGCCAAAAGTACAATAAAAGTTTTTTCACCAACTCTAAAAAAAAGTCAATTATATTTCAATCTCATTGACTGTGCCAATTTTTTAATATCTTTTAATGCGTACCAGATTGGTGATTATTTGAGATATTTTTTAATTGGATTGCCCGTAAATTCAGAGGTATCCGAAGCAGTTTACGGTAATTTTAAAACGTTATAGTTTCTTATGAAGGCCCACTTACTTTTTTATGTGATATTTTGACCGGCAATTAATACATTCCTACAAAGCATTCAATATAAACAAAATAAATATTACAATAAAGGTAAAAAGTGACGAAAGGCAAATAACGCGCAAAGAATTAAGGAAATATTTTTATATAAACTTTATTTGAAAAAAAACATAATTTCTTCAAAAGATTGGTATTCACATTGTGGCGTCATTACTGTTGACTCTAAAATCATGAAAAATTGATTTCTTTAATAGCCTATATTAAAACAAAAATAAATAAAACACTTCTAATCCGTACTAGATAGTTAACGTACCTTTAAGTAAAAATAAATCATTCAGCCTGGTCGGGTATTTTGGCCTCCAATCCAAAAATGAGTTTTGTATGAAACAGGGCGCGCAGCAGTTCCTCTTAAGAACTGACCAAAATAGGTATACTGATGCATACAAGTATCGTCAAAAATGTCCAAATAACGGTACAGACATTCAAGGTGTATAATTTGAGAGCATTTGTGTACTATGCAACTTTGAGTAATAAATCACGGTGGGATGACTGTATCAAAACTAAATGGGGGCATATTAGCTAATGTACGCCATCTGTCCAAGTCCATTTTATTCCGGATGAAATGCTTCCATGAAACAAACGTGTTTGTAGTGTTATTGTGACGCAATAGTGACAAGTTCGTAATAAAGCGGCCGGGGGAGTATGTAGCATAGGGAGGTTGGGAACTTCGTAAAAATCATTTCGATATATGCGCGAAGGCAAAAATTACCCTGGCATGGAACTGGAAAAGGAAGGATAAAATTAGCTGAATGCTGTAGAAATGAGATGTCTGGGGCTAAGTGTGGTAAAACTTCGTATGACCGCCTCATAAGGTTCTCAACAACGAATCCGAAGGTTGCGGGTTCAAATCCTGGCGTGCGCAAGTAAATTTTATTTAATTAATTTGTGTTGTTTCACAATTAATTAAATCTATATTATATATATAGTATATTTACGCCCGTTTTAGAGTGGAAGATACTCTCAGTATCGCCCTGGTAAAAGATCACCATTCAGAATATTTTTTGATCAGATTTGAATAGCCCCACTTTCCTGATCCCCTTCTCCTCCCCCTTCCCATCACCTTCAGCCTCACAACATTGCGTAATTGGGGATGTCATAATCTCACTGGTTTCAGATTGTTGGGAGCAGTTGGGATTCTTGTGCGGTATTCACATAAAAAAATAAGTTTAAGATTAAGAAAGGGACGCTTAGATGGTTTGAACATGTTGACAATCAACATGTGAATAATTAATGGTTGCCATGATTATAATATGAACGCACAAAATTGTTTATATTTTAATTAATAGTTCGTTAGTGAGTTAGGTACATAAAATTAAAACAGTGAACATATTATTCCAATAAGTGCGATCAATCTGGAGGGAAAGTTGATGTCGTGAATTAACATATAATAAAACCTTTCGAATCCTAGGCATCAGACAGGAAAATAAAAATGATTATCTACTCAAGAAAGTTGCGATCTTTGAAAATGTTTGATCGATTTCACCAGAAGTAATGAAGTTGATTTTCGGACACACGGACACGCCCACAAAACACTTCTCTCAGATATGGTTCCATGACAGTTGATCCCTCGGCAGTTGGCCCCCGACACTTGATCTCCCCGAAAGTTGATCCCCCGACAGTTGATCCCTCGGACAGTTGATCTCTCCGACAGTTGATCCCTCCGAAAGTTGATCCTCTAAATTATTATTTTTGCTGTACGTTCTCATTTGTAAAGTAAGTATGCAGAGAGGATATGCGGCCGTATAACAAAAGTCGATATACTTACATCTGCAGGCGTCTTGAGTGGAAATCCGCTGTATAAAATATTTTCAAAATGAAAAAAAAAAAAAACATCTAGTTGAGAACTTAATTATTTAGATATATTTAGAAAAAAATAAATGTTCGGATTGAAATAAATTTTTCAAATGAATGATTCTTTATAAATAAATTAGTTTAAAAAAAATGCTTTGTATTCACCACTTTATTAATATACACAGATGTCTACATGTTCCGAAAGTGATGCTTTCTTCATCAGGAATATATAGAATCTTTGTTAAGAGATAGTTACTTTCGCGGTCAAATCAATGATGGCACCCAAACGACGAGCAAAAATTCAAAACTTCACATAATTTATTAAAAAAAGGTCGAGTACAAATCAGATAGTTATTAATAAATATTAATGTTTTATTAATAATGAGACCAGAAAGTAATTTTATTTTTATTGAAGAATTTATGTTTCTTCCATTATCTTTAAAATAATTTTGATTTCTTCCTTTAAATCAGTAGATTAACTTCAATTCAATTCAAGTAGAAACCTGTAAATGGTCAAATTTATATCACCCATACATCACACTTTATTATTATGTAAACTATGGGTCTCCCAAATAAGCAACAGAAAAGTAAAAATTTAAATACTTTTACTTCACAATTTTGCAAATGTGACTTACGGGGACTTTCAGCCTTAAGGCAGAAATAAACGCAATTTTTTGAACACCTGGTAGCCCACTGTTAAAATTAATAATGATGTGGTCTGAAATATTGGACGCACATCAGAGTATAATATGATGTATTTTACTCTGAGGTATTACACTGATTTTTTTCAGGTCGGAAAGTGAGAAGACTGTCATTATTTCGGTCGTCCATTAACTGCGCGCGCATTTAGAACTGCGCTATGATGAAAGTGCACTTTTTTAAACCAGAGGCGAAATAGACATCTAAAAAAATTTATCAAACAATTGACCATACAAACTGATTTATGTAATTCATCTTTAGATCCATGCTTGAGGTGGAGTACGAATCTAAGTAGGTTTCACCGGCTGCAGTTACGGCAAGCTCTAAGCTTGTTAATTTCCATCTTCTTAGTAGGGTGGAGGTTAACCTTCACGTACCTAAAGGTAAAAATTTAACGTATGGGGTCAATACGGTCCCCCATAGAATCGCCAAGCGACCTTGACTTTAAGTATTCTTTATGACCTTTCCAGTAATACTCGAAAGAAAGATATTAGTTACTACTATTTAACCTTCAGCCAGCAGTCAATCATTAAATAATGCAAAAGAGTAAAAGAGATAGTAAGAAAGCGAGCATGACTCCAATCTGTGTAATAAGCCATTACTGGTCATTTTTCCATCTCTTTTAATAAAAGCCGTCAGCAATAAGTAAGTTAAGTTTTGTGGCTGTCGGGTAATATTAGGGTGTAGATTTATTCTTCGTCGGTAGAATTTTCTTTCTATTATTACTAAAAGTCATTCGTTAGCCTAGAAAACGTATTTCCCTAAACCACACAAAATGATAACAACGTTTGGAATTAAAAGGCGAAAATTTACAATAATATTATTGCATCCCTATCTGGTAAAATGCATATCTTGCATTGTTTTGCGGCGACGAACAAATATATTGTAAATTTGATGTTATTTACCACCTGCATGCACTAAAAGCTATTGCATAAAGCTAAAGGCAATTATACAGTATCTGTGTCATGTTTTGTAGTTCGGCTCTGGATATTCAGCTCGATCAGATTAGTGGCAATACACTTGTCGCAAGTAATCTATCAGCCGCTATCAAGTGGGAATCAACTCACCTCACCAAGTGTCGGAATTACGAAATCCAATTTGAATAAATCGATAATAAATCGGAATGGGTGCATCCACACTTTAAATTAATTCCCAGGAGCATGCAATAAAGTGAAGCTCACGGATATAATGTACAAAGTAACCCTTGAATTCTTAATTAGTTTGAAAAAAAAAGTAGATTCTTTCATATTATTGGCCTGATGAAAGACCACCGAGACGAAGCGTTACTTAAGCCATGTTTGGTGACCAGATCTGAAGAGTCCGGTAATCGTAACTTTTATTTTTGCCCTTTCCTTCCCCTCCCCATTCCAATCAACCACACTACATACACCAATTGGGGTTGTCATGGTTCTACTGGCTCCGGGCAGTTCAAAAAGTCCAAAAAGGCCTACTTCACAGCCTGGTTGGGGAAACATCATTCTCGGCCTGTCTTTTGTCTCAATAACAGTGTTGAACAAGAATAATACATTATAGAAACTCCTTAACAGAAAACTGCTTTTCAACGAAATTTGTATTTTTTTTTTAAGAAAATAAATTTACTAATGTTCATTATTATGTTCTGTAAGTATTTTCGTTTTTATTTAAATGATTTTTAATTAAGTCGTCGCAGTGTGGCCTAACCACAGTTTGAAAATGGCTTTGAACGCCGAAACAGCTGTTACAATAATAAAAACTAAAATAATCGCAGAAATTAATAAAAAATAAGAGTAAATTTATTTTATTTAAATTTTAAAAAATATGTAAATAGATTTTTATGAAATAAACACGAAAACAATTAAAATATTTGTGTTTGTCACACTATTTAGGGAGTTGGAAGCAGTTTATTTAAAAAAAAATCAATGATCAAGGGATCTCACATACCCGTTTTATACTTGTGGGAAAAGTTAGAATCTTGACTTGAACCGTTACAAGCGTGAGTCTCTCAAACCTAGGCTGATGAACCAGATTCGTTACGAACATTTAAAGCAATTTGTTCAGACTTCTGGCTATTATGTTTTGTTAATAAAGATTACGAAATTTAAAAAAAAAGATGAGCAATGAATTGGCTACCCTTTTCAAGTTCCCAAAATTAAAGAATGAAGAAAGAAAAACTTTCAACACTTAAAATCTTGATAAAAACATTACTTCATGTAAAAAATCTTGAGACTTTATCTCATATGAAATATGTACCTGCAGATTTAATAGCAATTTTTAATAACTGGATTTGAATGAACAGCTATTCTATATTTCTCCATTTGTTTATGACATGCATAATTGTTTTTGCTATAGTCCCACAAGCCCCGGACAGTGAACCGTTGTGTATTATATAAATCTGATTTTCTCATATACGTGTATAAGCCACACATAAAATATTTGTTGAAAAAGGGGGTGACCGGATGACAGCCTGGAAACCTAGTCTAACCTAACCTAATTAACCTTTTTAAGTTATTTTTTTTAATCAGTTTATTTCACTTTAAAAAGTGTGCTGATTCACAGGCGTGTCGCATTATCCTGGAACCGAAAAAAGGATCGGCCAAAAACAAGATAAAATTTACTAGATTTTTTCTGACAGTACTTACTCATATAAGGAACTCCAGTGAAAAATATAGTGGCTTTAAAAATATATTTTCACATAGATCAGCAATCGCCGATTCTGAATATATAACTTTTATTATATATAATTATACGTAGAATTTATTAATCTTTATTTAAAAGATTAATAAATCAGCACCCTCCACACAGCATCCCCAAAGATGATATAGGCCTAGAGGGAAATTATTTCCTCCTTGGTCTCCTGTGTGGAGTTACTGTAAAAAAAAAAAAATTATCTCATCACAAAACCTTGTTATATTGGTACCATTGCATTTGGAACATCTGACGTCACGTGCGCATTCTGTTTTTGGATTAGTAAGGACAATTTTATTTTTTGATTTTGTTTTGTATTTTAAATGTATAATTTTTTAGTTTTGACGAAATTTAAACTTAATTTGGGTGACTTTAGGCTCTATATATTGTTGTTAAATATAAACAAAATATTATTTATGAAATAAATTAGAGTATTCATGAGCAAACCAATTATCAATACAAATATCATGATAAAGTTAATGCTCAATAGTATTATTATTCTTCTAGTTAAAGTTTCTAAAAAGGTACATAATTTTATTATTTATGTTTAGTTATGGTTTACTGTGAATAGGATATTAAATTATGTACAGTAAAGCTCATCCTTGTATCGACATTTGACATTCTAACCTCAAAATTAATCAATTGCCATGGATTTGGAGCGTTTTGGTGGGCTTTGAAAAATTGAAACTTTGAAAATTATCTTAACTATGAAAACCAACCAAATATGCTGGTATTTAAGCTTGAACATCATTATTGATTTATTAAAATTGACTCTAGTTTCTTATTATCGCAATCAATAATCAATAAATTAAACGTCTTGTGTACATATATGATCTATACATTTATGGTCAATCCATTAACCAAAACAAACAGAGGGTAATCACTCAATTAGGAATGTTTTCGTTCGTCGATTGTTTTAATTCAAACGCAAACTAGGATGCATTTTTTGCTGGTACCTACCTACCTGTCTACTTTGAATACAATGAGATTTTTATTTCCTCGTATTAATTCATCACCATATCCGACAGTACGATTCTTCCCGCCAAGGTGATGATCACATTCATCACGATGGGTGAAAAATAAGATGAAAAAAAACAATCTGCAACCTGTTATTTTTGTAAGTAGGCAAATAATTTTATAAACGGATAATTTTAAAACTAAAAGTAAAGGTTATGACTCCTTTTTCTCATATGGTGGAGATTTCAATCTAGATAATTAAATAAGTTTTAAGGGTCATATAACTATTTATAATAGGTATTGCTAAAGACATTTAAAGTGAATTCAGATTCTTTATTTATTAAATTTATTTCAATAACTTATTGAAGCTTATAAATCTCATTTTAATATTTAATAATTGAAGAAGGTAATATTAAAAAAAATCTTCAATGAAACATGAAACTGAAAAAAAACTACAGAAAATAAAAAAGGTATCAGTCGCATGTGGGAATCGAACCTCTGTCTTACCGGGACAACCGCTCTACCAACTGACCTAATGAGACCAGTTCACTTAACGCCATCTTCATCGATGTTACACCTCAAGTTCAAGACCTGTCAATATTACAATGAGGTTTAAGAGTTTCAATAAGTCATTAAAATTATTTGAATATTTTTATAGATTTGTAAAAAAGTCAATAGATGTTCCAAATATGTATTGATGGTAGCAAAAATAACGGTCTCCTTTGTTGTATGGCTCCTTGTTATGTGCTGTATTTACGCTATTCTGCTCTTTCTTACATTGTCCATTGAACAAATATGATGGTCTCCTTGATTATATATCTCCTTGATAGCTGTGGGTATCTTTAAAATTATTTAAGTGCTACTATTATATTAAGTTTATCCTCACTGTAACAAAACTGTATTACTGTTTTTATTTATTTATTTTTATTTATCTGTATTTATATGTTTTTCTTAAAATTGTTTAATACTTCCTGATATTTTGATATTTTCGTAATATTATTTAAATCGATATTATTTAATTGGAGTCTATCCGTAAAAATATTTTTTCAATAACTTGTGTACATTGATCACAACATGCATGCACCTATATTGTTCTATAATTTCGCTAGATTTGTAGTATCTCCATAAAAATATTTTTTCAATAACTTGTGTACATTGATCACAACATGCATGCACCTATATTGTTCTATAATTTCGCTAGATTTGTAGTATCTCCGTAAAAATATTTTTTCAATAACTTGTGTACATTGATCACAACATGCATGCACCTATATTGTTCTATAATTTCGCTAGATTTGTAGTATCTCCGTAAAAATATTTTTTCAATAACTTGTGTACATTGATCACAACATGCATGCACCTATATTGTTCTATAATTTCGCTAGATTTGTAGTATCTCCGTAAAAATATTTTTTCAATAACTTGTGTACATTGATCACAACATGCATGCACCTATATTGTTCTATAATTTCACTAGATTTACAGCCCAGTATCTCCATTAAAATATTTTTCAATAACTGACATTGATCACAACATGCATGCACTATATTGTTCTATAATTTCGCTAGATTGTAGTATCTCCGTAAAATATTTTTCCATCTTGTGTACATTGATCACAACATGCATGCACCTATATTGTTCTATAATTTCGCTAGATTTGTAGTATCTCCGTAAAAATATTTTTTCAATAACTTGTGTACATTGATCACAACATGCATGCACCTATATTGTTCTATAATTTCGCTAGATTTGTAGTATCTCCGTAAAAATATTTTTTCAATAACTTGTGTACATTGATCACAACATGCATGCACCTATATTGTTCTATAATTTCGCTAGATTTATATGATGATTGTTATTTATTGTTGTATTATATTATATTGTTGAACTAAACTCCTGCTGATAAGCTACTAGCAGTGGCTTAGCGGGTACAAGTTCCCATTGCATGTTATTAATATTATACAATACATAATTTTTTTAATACATAAATAAAAATCGGGTAGGTATATCCGAGACACTATCTAGATTGCAATTATATTCCGGTAGAACTTTGTAATCACAAAGATGGCAACCAATGGTATGGGATTTAATCAAGGATAATATCGATCGGCTATCTCGGTAAGACAGAGGTTCTGGGTTCGATTCCCAGATTCGACTGATACCTTTTTATTCTCTGTAGTTTTTTTTTTGTTTCGTGTTTCATTTAATTTAATTTTAATATTATCATCATCAGTGGTTGATTATTGATCCATTGTATTCCCTTGTCACTTAAAGTTATGTGGTGTCATAGCATTAATTAAGTAAACTAATTGGCTAATTATTGTTAAAAAATAATGTTTGTCAGACAACGCAATATAACTAGGACTAGAGAATTTTAATAAATAAACCTTTCTGATGACTATCGAAATTCTTAGAAACCTCGTCTTGTTCGATGAAGCCTTGAGGGAAATCAGAAAACAACTGAATCATATGCACATCATAAGGTAATATATATATATATATCATTATTACCTTAACCGCTTTTCCAACTAGTGAATAAACAAAAACGAAGGTAAATGTCGAGGAAAATATTGTGTATCATTAAAAACCCTTTCATTTCCGCGATAACTTGTGATGACTTGATAAAATCATGATGATGCAGCAAATTTTTCTCGATCTCAGTACATAAAACAGGCAATATGCCCAAAACCTTTACAAATGCACGTTTACAAAGCAATAGTAATTAATAAATGCATACAATAACTATTATCTCGCAAAAATTATACTAAAGCAAATTAAAAACAAGTGAAAGATCGAAAACATACTATGGCTAAGTACATAAACTAATTCCTTGTTGTCGGCTGTGCTGATGGTACACTGTTTCGCTACCTGTGTGTCATCATCAAATTATCAGCTTGATATTAATGGTAGAACTTTTTTTAAAAATTGATCAACCGTTTAATTTTGTATTGTAAGTTTTTAGTGTTGTAATTATTTCTTCATGTCCGCGCCAAATGCAAGAATTATCCCGTATTTGTAAAATAGGCTTTAGTATAGAAAATATTTTTTATCATCCGTTTTGATTTTCTTGTTGGTGTATTAATTCGAATTTGTGATAAAATGTTTGGTGTAATTGATGCATGCAAAATTTTGTATAAAAGGAATATATCAGAAAGTTTACGTCTGACTGACAGAGGTTGTACCATGGTTTACATAATTATATTACGCATGGGTACCTCCAGTAACTTTACTACATCTTCTATTTGGGAGGCGGGTATGGGTACCACCGCTCCGGGAACCATTTATTGGATAACCAACACTTCTGCCATAAGTGGTTCGCTACTTTTAGTGGATTAGCAGGGGTGCCGGGTTCATGGGGTGAGGTTGGTTCAGGTCTTGGCGGCGGATGTGTCTACCCACCAACTGCTTTGTGAAGCGGATCGGGAGAGGCCGGTTGAAGGAGAGAAACCCCTTGACCTCTCGAGACGGACTCTCTCCACTAATCTGTTTGCACTGCAGTGAGAGGGATGGATTAATACGCCCATCACTCCTGGAGTTAATTTAAAAAAGTAGTGCATAGTTTTATCATCACAAGGAAAAACACAAGAAAATGTACGCGTTTAGCGAAAACTTCAAAATACCCAACACTCCCAGCGCGGTATAATAATTCCAAGATGTCCTTAAAGTGCCAAAGTTTCCGCTTTTAATCCTAGTTCTGATTACTATTTATATGTCTAGTGTTTCTTATGAGTTATGAGTGTGGTAACGACACAATATTATGCAAATCTGGACCAGTTTCTTTATCCAATTTATTGTACGGCGAATTATGTAAAACCACGGGCGGATAACATACTTATTTAATCGTAAATGGTGACGATTCATTTAATCTGGTATTTCATTTACAATGAATTATGTCTATTGTAACGTCATATTTCATTGTATTCGCCACTATTCGTTCAAAAGTGATTTCCCTTTCATATGGAAATATTTCCTTCTTAATTTATTATTTATCATTACTTTATTTTTTGGAATAACTTATTGGCGAATTATGTAAAACCACTGGGCGTAATCATACTTATTTAATCGTAAATGGTGACGAATTCATTTAATCTGGTATTTCATTTACAATGAATTATGTCTATTGTAACGTCATATTTCATTGTATTCTCCACTATTCGTTCAAAAGTGATTTCCCTTTCATATGGAAATATTTCCTTCTTAATTTAATTATTTATCATTACTTTATTTATTGGAATAACTTATTGAAGCTTATAAACCTCATTGTAATATTTAATCATCGAGGAACATAATTTCAACAATTCTTAATGAAAATATGACACAAATAAAGACACAGATAATAAAAGATAGCAGTCGCAACTGGGACCTGAACCCAGATCTTCTAGTCTTACCGTCATCAATGTCTCTTTTTAAAATGTTAAATGTTAAATTTAAAATGTTAAATGTTAAATGTTAAATGTTAAATGTTAAATGTTAAATGTTAAATGTTAAATGTTAAATGTTAAATGTTAAATGTTAAATGTTAAATGTTAAATGTTAAATGTTAAATGTTAAATGTTAAATGTTAAATGTTAAATGTTAAATGTTAAATGTTAAATGTTAAATGTTAAATGTTAAATGTTAAATGTTAAATGTTAAATGTTAAATGTTAAATGTTAAATGTTAAATGTTAAATGTTAAATGTTAAATTTTAAATGTTAAATGTTAAATGTTAAATGTTAAATGTTAAATGTTAAATGTTAAATGTTAAATGTTAAATGTTAAATGTTAAATGTTAAATGTTAAATGTTAAATGTTAAATGTTAAATGTTAAATGTTAAATGTTAAATATTAAATGTTAAATGTTAAATGTTAAATGTTAAATGTTAAATGTTAAATGTTAAATGTTAAATGTTAAATGTTAAATGTTAAATGTTAAATGTTAAATGTTAAATGTTAAATGTTAAATGTTAAATGTTAAATGTTAAATGTTAAATGTTAAATATTAAATGTTAAATGTTAAATGTTAAATGTTAAATGTTAAATGTTAAATGTTAAATGTTAAATGTTAAATGTTAAATGTTAAATGTTAAATGATAAATGTTCAATGTTAAATGTTAAATGTTAAATGTTAAATGTTAAATGTTAAATGTTAAATGTTAAATGTTAAATGTTAAATGTTAAATGTTAAATGTTAAATGTTAAATTTAAATGTTAAATGTTAAATGTTAAATGTTAAATGTTAAATGTTAAATGTTAAATGTTAAATGTTAAATGTTAAATGTTAAATGTTAAATGTTAAATGTTAAATGTTAAATGTTAAATGCTAAATGTTAAATGTTAAATGTTAAATGTTAAATGTTAAATGTTAAATGTTAAATGTTAAATGTTAAATGTTAAATGTTAAATGTTAAATGTTAAATGTTAAATGTTAAATGTTAAATGTTAAATGTTAAATGTTAAATGTTAAATGTTAAATGTTAAATCTAAATGTTAAATGTTAAATGTTAAATGTTAAATGTTAAATGTTAAATGTTAAATGTTAAACGTTAAATGTTAAATGTTAAATGTTAAATGTTAAATGTTAAATGTTAAATGTTAAATGTTAAATGTTAAATGTTAAATGTTAAATATTAAATGTTAAACGTTAAATGTTAAATGTTGGTAATTAATTAATCATCATGCAATTGTATGTCGGCAGGTTCTAGAGATTCTCCACTATATCACCTGTAAATAGGTAAAACCTCACCAAACCTCATTTTTTGGATCAGTTACTCTTCAGTGGTATCATGTATCAATGTTGTTGATATATTTGGTACATCAATGTTACAGTATAAGCACGCATTAGAACGATTTTTTTCATCGAGTAGAGCTAGGTTATTTGAAACTATTTAACTATGGATAAAAGTATCAAATTATGTTGTTTCTTTTTATATTATCTATTATAATATGCACCTTTTCAATATTATTTATAAATCTCCAAGTAAAAGCCTGTAATGGGTGTAAATAAAAAAAAATATATATTTTTTTATATATAAATATAGAATAGTCATTATTAATAGGAATAATCATTGTAAGGAACTTTTTTCTGATTAACACATTTTTGATCCTAAAAAAAAAATTTTGCGTACATTTTTTTTTTGGATATTTTGAGTTAACCGTATATGAAATTACTCAACCTTCAAATCTCTCATAATTATAAACAGATTTGCAAAATTTTACAAAAAAAAAATTTGAAGGACAAATATTCCCTTGTTAAACTTCAAGATTTTTAATCAGTTATACGGATCCAAAAACATTAATTTGTAACGTCTCCTGTCATGTTTTCGCTTTGTGGCTTGAAGGGTTCTACCTCTTTACACTCGGTATAATATTACACCGTACATACGTAGGGTTAAGTGTTTCATATAGCATAGTATTTTGTTTGAACATTTGCTCAATGCCAAAGATAAAAAATAAAAAAAAACACATTCATTCAATATTTATTTACCAAAACTACAAATGTTTATTACTGTCGTTTACCTCGTGAATCCATGTTTACTTTAGATCCTGGAATGCATAAACCAATATTGTATAACTTTTTTTATAGATTTATACACAAATTTTCATCACACATTTTCACATATTTGTAAATAAAGTTGCAAAAAAACCTGCACTTACCTCTCTTTGACAATTCTAGATATAGCGGAGGATAACCGATCCACGGAGATAGATTAACGTTGAGTGTGCCGCAGAGCAAACATCACACTTGGCCGCATTGGCGGCAGCGATACTTTGACCAAATTAGATTGTTTAATCTACTAAAATCAATTCTTAGATCAGCTATCTGAAGGTTGAAGAAACACCTCGAAGCACACGTTGATGACTATCCCTGGGGAAAGATTACCATTCAGAATCAAAAGGTTGCTTGAAATGGCTTTAAGGCGATCCACCGGCTAACATACCAACGAAATCACGCGCTCCTTATGCAGGTAGCGACAAGGTTGAAAGTCCCGCTTAACATCGGCCGCATGTTTCGATTTACGCAAAAAAACCATCACAAAAATGCGTGTTTTATTCTATTCTGTAAAGCTCAGACGTGGTTTTTAAAATGTTTTACGGTCATATTCTAAAAAAATTAATTTACCACAATGGGCAACACGACAATATCGGAAAAGGGGTTCGTAAGTAGGAGAGTTTGCGCTTTAAACATTTTTTTAATGTGTGATATTTTATTTCTTTCTAGGCTTATAAAAAGACACACCAAAAAATTTTACCGGTTATGTGAAAGGCCAAGGTATGTTCTACTTGCAGTATTTAATTAAATCATCTATGATATTTCTAGGCTATCAAATTCTCAAACCGAAAACACGTGATTTTGAATTACTTCCCACTGCATCGCCTTAACCACATTTGTGATAATATCCGTATACCCAGGCACTTCCCAACCTTTCTCTCGCCCATCTCCTTCCCTTTCTTACTCCCTTCACTCGTATTGAATAATAAAAATGCTTTAGTCCAGGAGGCATGCAAGGGTAGTGCAATGTAATACGTTCCAAAGGTTACAATAATATTACCTACTTAATAAAAAAAAACATAAAAAGAGAAAGAAAAAGAAAAACAAAAAAAAACAAAAAAAAAGAAAAAAAAAATTGTATAAAAAAGATTGATTAATACAAAATGAAAAATGTTTATGGTGGATATCTAACGGTCTCTCATATCCAGGGGGCCATCGGGGGGGGATTCCATCCAGGCAGCCATGGCGGAAATGATGGTATTTTTGGATTGGCGCACCATAAGTTTCCCATGCGGTGACGGAGAAGTGCCCGGAAAGAGTGCACTCATCCCTCTATACTCCATTAAACGAGTATATTCGTTCTTCAGTTAACTTTGGAAATCCGATTGTCAACTCTCATAAAATTATTGCATTAATTCGAAGGCATTTTGTGGTTACGCATTTTCAGGAATCACAGTCTTCCGGGTGTGTTTAAAATAATATTAAAGTAAAAAGATAAAATAAAACTTTAAAAATAAAATTATTATTAAAGATGCCTACCTC
The DNA here is from genome assembly GCA_022606495.2 of Halesus radiatus. Lineage (NCBI taxonomy): Eukaryota > Metazoa > Arthropoda > Insecta > Trichoptera > Limnephilidae > Halesus > Halesus radiatus. The sequence continues at coordinate 62,602 of JAHDVE020001495.1, forward strand.
ACCATCTTATGACGTTTCTAGAAAGTGAGTTTTAGTTTGCGGAATGCATTTACAAAATATACGCAATATCCAACCTTCAACAACAATTCAAAATAACCCGAATTAAAAAATAGCAAAGGTTAATCGTAAAACAGTGTCGGCCTACCAATGATTTGTGATGTCATAGTCGTTGCTTCGGGGTATTGCCCAATTATTATTCATTAATACCGTTTTAAAAAAAATCTAACATTTTCATGCGAATTTATTACAGGTGTATGAAATACTTGATCGCTTTTCACGAACGACTGAAATTTTCCTGCTATAATTTTAAATTAGTTGTGAGGTTTGTTTCATCTTAAGGAGAACACTTCCTCGAAAGGTAACGGTCCTTATTGATTGTAACGTCAGAGATTCTGTTGTTATTAACACTTTCGTAACCAGGATTCATCAGAATCTTTTGTCCAAAGTAAGAAAATAAGAGGTAAACAATATGACGTCTTGTCTGATTTTTGAACACAGTAAATGGATACTCAAATCTGATGTAAATGACGCTGCGAGTTTATTATTGTTTTTTTTTTTAATGTCCGTTGATTTAACTCTTTGGTGTGCTAATATTGTATAATTTCTTCGTGTGTTAACATAATTTCTATGTGTGCTTGTGTAACATTTTGGAAATTGTATAATTTATTTGTGTGCGTGTGTGACATTTTGGAAATTGTATAATTTCTTCGTGTGCTAACATAATTTTTTTGTGTGCGTGTGTGACATTTTGGAAATTGTATAATTTCTTCGTGTGCTAACATAATTTCTTTGTGTGCGTGTGTGACATTTTGGAAATTGTATAATTTCTTCGTGTGCTAACATAATTTCTTTGTGTGCGTGTGTGACATTTTGGAAATTGGAACTGATGGATGTTTTGTATAGTGTGAAAATTATCAAATTATTTAACGAAAAAAATACTTACATTTAATAAATTTTACTAGACGATTGCTTTTATTGTACACTAGCTGATGGTGTACCCGGCCTTACTCAGGATTTTTTTTTTTTTAAATTTATGAAATTGTGAATTATTCCTTGTCTTTTTCGTGACATAATTGATTTGACAGCAAAAGTAATGCGTCTTGACGACTATTACTATCTCTAAACAATGAAACAAAGAAACATTCATTCTATTTATTTTTTCATTCCAAGCATTTTTTAAAAATATTTCTACGTAATAAAGTTCTTATGTAAATATCTACTTATGTTTTCCATTTTGAAAATATTCTACCCAAACACACCTTCTTTTTTGAATATGTAATCTGTGGCTAACCAGAGTGGTATATCTACGGGCTAACACCAATACAACATGGCGGGTTCAATGTTTTTCATACTAATTATAAAACGTTGTAGAAACAGTTTTACATATTTGATTTCATTCAAACTACTCTCTAAACCTTCCGGCACTAATAAGAACAACTGTGATATTTTCAGCGAAACCGGTAGAGTAATTTTCGAGAAAATCGAGGACACACAGACAAACATTAATTTTTGTCTATTTTGATTTGCAATACATACATAATTTTTTTTTTAATTTTGGAGGAATCCAATTTTTTCACTTTTCATATTGGCAAGTCAAATCAAAAATGTATTAATGAATGTCTGCATTTTTTTTTCTTTTCATGAAAAGTAAGCCAATTTAAGTTGCTTACGGATGAACATGGGTGATAAAGTGTTAAGTTTATAAACATTTTGCATCTCTCAAACGGTGTCAAATGATTCATCTCATATTTTTTCCAGTCTTGCGAATATTCCAGGGAAAGAGCTGATGATTCATTCTGGAGGTATGCAGAGCAGGCATGGTTCAACGATTCTGTTTGAGGAAAATGTATCCTATAAGCGGACCCGAAGCTGGTTTGCTAATTTTATAAATTAAATTACGTTTGTTCCCGTATAACTCGCTTTCTGCTGGGAATATGAATACTAATCATTTTTGAATTTGTTGCATAATTTCGGTGAAATATCTCTTAACAAATATGACGGTCTCCTTGTTGTATAGCTCCTTGTTATCTGCTGTATTTGACGGCCTCCGTGGTCGAGGGGTAAGGCTCTCGCCTACGAATCCGAAGGTCGCGGGTTCAAATCTCGGCGAGCGAAAGCAAATTTTATTTAATTAATTTGTGTTGTTTCACAAATAATTCATTTGAAAATAATGTGTAGTATATTTGCGCACGTTCCAGAGTGGAAGATACTTTCTGTATCGCCCTGATGAAAGACCACCATTCAGAATTGAAACGTTGGTTGAAACGGCTTTTAGCCGTGTTTGGTGACCAGATCTGAATAGCCAGGTATTTCCCCATCTACCTCTTTTCCTTCTCCTTCCCCTCCCCAATGCCTCCAGCCCCACAACGTTCCCCAATTGAGGATGACATAGTCTGACTGGCTACAGACGGTTTGGAGCAGTTGGGACTCTTGTGTGGTATTCATATAAAAAAAGTATTTACGCTATTTTGTTCTTTCTTACATTATTTTTTGAACAAATATGATGGCCTCCTTGATTGTATATCTCCTAGCAGTGGGAATCTTTAAAATTATTTAAGTGTTACTATTACATTAAATTTATCCCCACTGTAATAAAACTGTACTACTGTTTTTTTTATTTCTCAATTTGTTTAATACTTGCTGATATTTTTATATTTTTATAATACTATTTTAATCGATATTATGCTGTTTTCATCATAAATTTTTTTCCAACTTGTGTACATTGATCACAATATGCATGAATCTATATTGTTCAAATTTTGGGCTACATTTGTATGATGATTGCTATTAATTGTTGTGTTATATAATATTGTTGAACTAAACTTCTGCTGACGAGCTACTTGCAGTGGCTTAGCGGGTACAAGTTTCCATTGTATGTAATAAGTATTATACAATAAAAAATTTAAAAAATGGCCCTTTAAAAATAAAATTAACTTGCCACTTATTTACACTTGACTTAAAACAAATATTTAATTTTGATATATTTTTTTAAATCTATAGAATTGCCAGAAAAGTGTTGTAATGCCCTCGACATTCTTCTGTGCCGTGGAGGAATAAATAACTAATGACTTTATGAGTTTTTTTACATTTCATAACAGCGTCCCTATCTGTATGGTGTAGAGACAGGGGAACTATGTCACTTCCGACTGGGCAGCGTTGTGAGGTTGGGTCTTTGAAAAGGGATTTATCAAAAGACACCCGGATTATACTAAGGAGAAAAAATAGATGCCGGCAGCTTGTTCCACATGCGAGCCGCCTTGTACTAGAATGAGTTGGAGAAACGACCCGTTCTCACGAAGCCGAACTATGAACGGGTGTTCCACTCGTGTCTGTCGAGATTCGCGTACGTGCAACGATGCACTGGGGATCAATGCTGCTAGTTCTGTCGAGCAGGCTCCATTGAAATAATGTTAGAAACGGGTTGTCAATCAACCGACCGCTCTTCATAATATTATTAGCTACGGCTTTTTTTGTGTTTGCAAAGTTCTTCCTGAATTTATTTGCAATCCAGATAGTGTCTCGGATATACCTGTCCAATTTTTAAATATATGGAACATTTATTGACTTTTGTATAAGTCGAGAAAGAATTTTCAATTTGTTGGCATAACCCAATGAAACATATAACCATAAAGGAAAAAATTTAATCTTTTAAGAAGATAACAAATTAACAAATCTCAAATGAAACAAAAAAATATGCAGAAAATAAAAAGGTATTAGTCACATCTCGGAATCGAACCTAGGACCTCTATCTTGCCGGAACGACCGAGCTAATAGAGCTTTTTTATTTTACATCGATTTTATCAATATCATACTTCAAATTGAACACTTTTCAGTAGTATAGTATCATCAATTACGATACATTGTTGTTGCAAAAGTCCCAGGTCTTCGAAAAAACGTATTGAATCATTTAAAAAGTTGAATGAACTTGTTCGGGCATATTTGAAGGAGAGGCTTATAATTATCGCAATGGGCCCCTATTTATATATATTAAAAGATTGCACTCGTTCGAGAAACGTGAGTGCATTTTCACCGGCATAATTGCACAAATAATATCTTAAATGCAATTGGCGATGCCGGAAAGGCAGATTACCGTGTATATTATGCAAAAAGCTTTGCCGTAAGAAGGGCCGACCGCCATTTTAATTATCTTTTGTTTATCTGCTCATAACTTTGGTAGTTGTTGAGTTTTTATCTAATTGCCTCAAATATGTAATACAGATAAAAGATTTCTTGAAAGGGGAGAGGAACGTCGGAGAGGGATTCTTTCTTTAACTTAAAATAGTTCCACTTGCATGCAGTTTAACATGAACGTATATATTTCTATACATTGATAATTTATAATACGTACTACATACATAACTTTTACATCTTACTGTAAATATGCCTAAACTTGGTAAATTTTTGATGTCACTGGGAACAAAGCTATACATATTAATGCCTTTTAATAGTAAACAATTTCGTTTTGAGGATTTGTTTTTTTCGCTGTCTAGTATCTTATTTCTGTCTTGTATGGTGTGTGTGTGTGTGTGTGGAAGTCTTTATTGTAATGAAGTTTGTACCTAAATTAAGGTGGCAGTAAATTGTTAAAAACTTTGTAAATAAAAAGTTCTTTATTATTTTTATAAACAATAATTATTAATCTAAAACACTCATCCAAATTGAAAAAACCTTCCGAGCAAAGATAAATGTCGCCGGCAGGACTCGAACCCGCACCCTTCTAAGCCGACGTAGCTCAACGGTAGAGCATCTGACCGGACATTAGAAGGGTGCGGGTTCGAGTCCTACCGGCGACATTTATCTTTGCTCGGAAGGTTTTTTCAATTTGGATGAGTGTTTTAGATTAATAATTATTGTTTATAAAAATAATAATTGTTACCCTTTGCGCTATGCACAAAAATCTTGTCTTAAGTTTTTAAGAACTTTAGTTTATCAATTAATAAAAAGTTCTTTGTTTAACCCTCAAATCTAATTCCTTGAGCATTTTATGTATTATCGTCAAAAAATTTCCTTTTGTGCTATTCTAGATTATTTGTAGTTTTATTAAGTTACATACATTATTTAGATAGAAAACACTAGAACAGTAGTGTATACCTACGTAGTGTATTAAATTTGTTTTTTTTTTAAACATTTTTTTTTCTATATCTTCCAAGGAAAGACTCTTTTTATGCTATTTAAAAAAATTATCGGCGTTTTCTTCATGATTCACCTTTGAGTCTAATATTATTCCAAAGTACTTTATCTTATTTAAATTTTACAAGTTTTCATCGTCCATTATTACTTTATGACGTGCTCCGTAATTTCGGTTACCGATGATCGTGTACTTTGTTTTTGAAATATTGAGTATAAGTTTGATAATTTTCAGCCATTTCGACACATTGTTAAGATCACCATTGATTTTCTTAAGTATGCTTTCTTAATATTAACCTGTGATATAAATAAGAGCATCATCCGAAAATAATCTTATCTTGCACTCTTTTATGACGTTAATAATATCATTTATGTAAAATGATGAATAAAAGTAGTCCTAGCATGAACCCCTGTGGCACTCCTAGTTCATTAATTAAAGGTTATGATGTGTACATATTCACCTTTACGACTTGTAGCCTGTTAAAATCAAATCAGAAATAATACCCTTTTCTGACCATCCTCCGTATGTTTTACACAATATTTTTAAATAATGAATATCCTCGGAAATACTTTGAAGATTTTTATTTAAAATATTAAAATTTTTGGTATACACTATCAAAATCCGCTTTTTAGAAAATATGTAAAAAATTCTTCTCCCTTTAAAAAAATTATGTTTATCGTATTGCTTTATAATATTATAACTATTTCTAATTAATAAATAATCCCTCTCCGACGTCTCTCTCCCTCTTTAAGTGGATTTTTGAAATTCATCCAGATAATTTTTTGTACTATTCACCAAAAATAATTGTGAACCTCAATAATTATATGACTTAATTGTTAAATCGAAAAATTGGCAATATTTTTCAAGAATCATTTCAGTTTGGACTACAAACATAGTTTTTTTTATTGAGAATAAAAATAATCATTTGATGAAATCAGAATACGAAACATAATAAACAACTATGAAGCACTCGTAGTATCTACAGTATGACACACTTAGGTCGTTTAGATTATGTGGATTAAAAAAAACGGTTTTAAAGAACAGTTCAATAATAAAAAAAGTCGCATTTCTTCGGCGTTAACCATGTAATAATATCTATAAATTTTGGTTTTTGAAGAATTTTATTTTACAATGTACATTTTTAAAATTAATTTTAGTAATTTATAAGTGGTTTCGATACGTCCGTTATACTGGCGTTCTTAAAAGTAACTTATATTATACATGTAGAGAAATCATTAGATATTGTTAGGTTGGGATAGTGGTGGTCGTGGTTTAGAAGAGGAAGGGTGAGGGGAGCCAAAATAAAGAAAGATGGTTTCACGAAGACACGGCAGGATCAAGGGAATCAAATACTTGAGGCGAGCCATGCCAAGAGTCAGAATCACAGAATATGTGAATGAACAAAGGAGTTCTAGGAAACCAGAATAAAATTATTATTATAATTAGTTAGAATAAACGATGCAGAATAATGGTTTTGTTAACTTTTTCGTCTTTTTTACAGTTAGAACTGAGGTGTTTCATCACTTAAAACTTTCTTTAAACGTATTTCCACGTTTTCAGGAACGGGAAAAAGATTTTTTTAATATCTTTATGAGTTCTATAAAGTTTCTGTTAAATATTTACCCGTAGAATTTATTGAGCTTGGCAGCGATGGTGTATGGGCTTCGTTGTCACTCTAGTAGGAAATGCACTGATGATGGTAGACCTTGGATATTTAATTTATCTTATGTTATTAACTATTATGTTTTTCAATTTCTTTAATTTATTTTCATTTTCATTTTAATATCATTTTATTTTTATATATGTTAAATTTTTATATTCCTATTTAACTTCTTTTTATGTACCATATCTAATATAAATGGCAGATTGGGTTTGCAATATCCACGGAGCCCTGCTGGATTAAAAACTTAAATAAATAAAAAGCAATGTCAAAATGACAAAAGCAACAGAGTTTAGGGGGAGACGGACGTCGGGCGGAAATATTTATTAATTCGAAATAATGACATATTTATTACGTGATACAAAAAAAAAATTTCGAGAAAAATATTTTTTTAATTATAATTATATTATGTCCGTTCTACATATGTTTCACAAAATATTAAAATAGTTTTTAAAAGTGAAGAGAAATACTGCAATCCCTTCCTGGTACGTTTTAAAAAAATGTATTCTATCAAATATTATAATCCGTATTTAAAAAAAAAAATAAAGTTAGTGTTTATGATAAAATGAAACTACACCACATTCAATTTTTTTTTATTTCTTCTCGGCATTTTAAAGGAAATATTTTGGAAGACATGCGTAGGACGATCAGAAAAAGGTCATACTTCTGATTTGATTTTGATAAATGCGTATGAAGATTTAACAAAACATGTAATACATATATTACTCTTTTTAAAAATTATACTAATCGCATTGCATAATAATATTATCATTAATTCGAATTAGTTAATAATTCCTCTCCGACGTCCCTCTCCCTCTTAAACCTCCATTTTTTCATCAACGGGAAATTGATTTTTTTTTTAAATTTACGTTTTATTAAATTCCATGGAATTTAATAAGTTTTTGGGAGTAATGACACATGCGTTTAGTTTTTACTCTAGTATAAAATGTTGCATAGCTGCGCCAAAATGACAAAAGCATACCAGAGGTATGAACTAACATTAAAGCAGTACCGCGGTGCCAGGTTACTTAGTCAAATAGGTACCCCGTCAATTCCAGATTACTTAGTCCACCGCCTAAAGCTCACGTAAACTTCATAAAATATGCATTAACTGAGTGCGAGGCGCATTGTGTGCGTTTCAGATCCGCTTCGAGCCCTGAAATATCCCAGGGAATATAAACTCCATACAAATCGCGTCGCGGAATGCGCAGTTTTCGCGAAATGCTTTCACCTTCGGCGAATTGCAGAATTCATTGTCAGGTTGGTTAGTTAGGACACACAGGAGCAATATGCAAGCAACATAAAGGAACAAGCAATACATTAAAATATTGCCGTGCATTAATTTTGTAAAACTAATTTCTTTTTGTTCCACTTTCGTGCGATATTAAGACAGGGGAATCTTAGGGCGGTGTTTCTGAATATTCTGGAATATTATTTATTTGTTTTATTTTGGGACAGATTTCTCATCCATTTACATTACAAGATTTATTGTAACATTCTCAACATTTGTGAAAATAGGTTTACAAAAAAGTTATCAAGGTTATTCAAAGAGTCAATAAATACATCTACTCTTTTAGAAATTTCATTAAATAGCACCATTCCTCTGCTAGAACATTTATTCTGCCGTGTGGTATCTTGAACATGCCGTGGCGACGACTACGGCTGAAGTACTCAGACACATATAACCCATAGCATTTTAAGAGGAATGGGCTATCAATAAAATTATACAATGTATTAAAACTAAGTATTGCAAGAATATTTTGACGAGCTGGTGGCCGCTTGTGACATCGGCGCCTGCGCAGTTGCAAGATCCAAGTATTATCAGTCGGATTATGATATTAGTTCCCAGTTAGACAGATAGGCTGTTCTAAGGAACCAAATGCTCCAGGTATGCGTGTTGTAATATTTTGTAAATATTTGTTGTCGTCAATCTATCTGCTAAGTGTTTTATGAATAATAGGCACGAGTAAATTTTATTAACATTTTTTAATAATTTTTGAGTATCCTCTCCACCCAAGCCAATTCACCATTTGGTTATTATTTGATGTATGACGTTATTATCGCATGAATAATAATAATAATAATAATAAAATAATATTTTGATGTCTTGTATAGCGCCGTTTTTTTGAAATATCACCTCAAGGGCGCTGTACAAATACTACTTGATAGAGTTTATCTAATTATGTATAAACAGATACAGAAACATACTTATCTGTTAGGTCACTCCAGATTAAAACGTCAAATTACAAAGTTTTCGCTTGGGAAGATTTGATTTTGCACAGAGGACACAATATTAGAAAACACTGCACATCGAATAATATTGCAGTTACTGTTTAAATCCTATTTGTCATTTACATTAATAATAATAATAATAATAATAATTGGATGATTTGTATAGCGCCGTTCTTGTGAAAAATCACCTCAAGGTATTTCAAATAAATGCCAACTCTTCATGTGCCACCATTCTTCTAATAAATGTAACATCAGTAGAAAAATAGAAAAGGAGGATAAAATAGAAACTGTGAAAATATCATCTCTATACTTTAATTGTCTAATAAAATTGTCTTCATGTGAAGCGACCTGCCAGCTGCAGGTAAGTATGTTTTTCTGTATCTGTTTGTGCATAATTAGATAAAGAATAGGAATTAAGATTTGTACAGCGCCCTTGAGGTGATTTTTCACAAAAACGGCGCTATACAAGTAATCTGATTATTATTATTATTATTATTATTAAGGGCGCTTATATTTATTAGAAGGTTATTGGCAAAAGAAGAGTAGGTATTTATTTGAAACATTATTTTATTTGAGGTTTTCGATAATAATTATTTACAGTAACAAATTTATAATGTCGCGCGGACCACGAAAAGTTTCAAATCTTTTCTGTTAACTGCTTTGGGTAGCTACTGATGGGTATATTTGCTATGCATGATATACAGAGTGGAAGATACTCTCAGTATCGCCCTGGTGAAAGGCCACCATTCAGAATTGAAACGTTGCTTGAAATGGCTTTTAGCTGTGTTTGGTGAGCAGATCTGAATAGCCAGGTTTTTCTCCCTTTCCCCATCTTCCTCTCCCCCTTATCCTTCCTCTCCCCAATACATTCAGCCTCACAACATTCCCCAATTGGGAATGCCATAGTCTCACTGGCTCCAGACGGTTGGGAGCAGTTTGGGACTCTTGTGCGGTATTCATATAAAAAATAAAAAATTGCTTTCTCAGATAAAACCTTGTTCCAAGGGCACGAATTATTGAAAGCTTCAAACATCTCAGGACAATTGCCATTTTACACTTATCTATTTTTTTTTGGAATATTTGAATTTTGTTTTATTTTAGGTATATAATATTGCATTGAATACGTGTAAATTATATATTGCTTGTTGCATGTTGTAGGTTGCTGATTGCCTGGTCCAGTGTGTGAATACACTACGTTACATTTGTAGCCTGTGTTGGCTGGGCTCTTCCGCATTCACGCGCCATCCACCTTTGCTGACCCGAGGTCAACTGGACTGCATAAAATTAACAGGGCGAAACAGGGTTTTTTCGGCTCTACCGAGAATGGAATGAATTGATTGATTGAGAATTGATCAAAGTGGAAATACAGCTATCTACTGAAAAAGCAATACTTCCGGTACGGACATACGGACTATGCGTTTAAAAAATATCTTGGTAAAGGAATTGCAACCAGAGTTGACACGATACAGTACTCACATGACATAATGCTGTTTCTCAGTGACGTTTCGCAAGGAAGTCACAGTTATTAATACACACAATCCTAGGTGTGTGTGTTTTTTCGGTTAACTCTAATGGCGAAACCAATAATAATAATACATCATTTTTATAGAGCATTTATTTGACGATTCACCTCAAGGTGCACTATAGGTACCTACATCTGTATAAAAAGGTATAGCTTGGAAATAAAATACGGATATTTCATAAAGTCTAACTAAATTTCATTTGTGTGGTAAAACCATGTATTATCGTGTGAAAAATATTGAGATACGTAAAGAATACAAGGCTTGATGTAAGCGTAATGAGCAAGATAAAGAAAGGGACGCTTAGACGGTTTGGGCATGTAGAGCGAATGAACGAAGAAAGGAGTGTAAGGAGAATATATGACGCAAATGTGAATGGAAGAAGAAACAGGAAGACATGGCACGATCAAGTGAACCAAATACTTGAGTCGGGCCATGTCAGAAGTCATATGCGTATGAATGTGAATGAAGCAAGAAGTGTATGCCAAGATCGAGTTGTTCGGCGGTCCGTCCTCTCTGCTTACCCCTTCGGGGAAACGGCGTGATGGTTAGTTAGTTAGTTAAAATTTCATTACTATAACACCACCGATCAACTCAATTTGTCTAAATTTCACATTCGAGTTTAACAGTTCGTTTTAAGGAAACAATTCAAAAAAACATAACTCGATTATATTTACGTTTATAATCTATACATATATTTATAACTTTGATGTGTGAATTAGATTTTGTTTTATTTTGATTTATCATCTAGTAAGTGGGTATACTTGTACATACATTTCAGAATTAATAAAAAAAAAATCGACTTTCCAGCTTGCAAAACGTTTAAAAAAGGTACACAGTATATGTACGTATAAAATCTACCATAAAAACTCATTAAACTCTTGGAATTAATTATACGATATCCGACAGCTTCGAGCGAAGAAGGGTCGGAAGGTCTATTTTAGTTAATACATGCATTGGAGCTGCACTTCTGGATCTCTGTTATACGATTGTAAAAAGTGCATTACGATTGATGTTGAGGGTTTAGAGTCGTAAAAGAACCGCGGAATGGTTTTTACTCGAAGCGGACATCATCATAAATCTATATATAGTTAGAGGAGCATCATCACACGTCCGAGTACTTGCCTTTGGAGTCTTTATTGTAGCAGAAATTCGTTACTGCGTATTCATTTTTGTTCTGTTTCTTTAATTTTTGATCTCACCTAGCGGTTTCACTGTGTAGCGGTCATCTCAAGACAGCGGAAATCTTCGGACAAGTGTCCAACTTTTTTAAACGTAATATCTCAAAGAATTTATATTTCCATGTTTCGATTATCTTATCTATTCATTCAGGTCGGGGTCCATCACTTTGTCAACTCGTCATTAAGTGTCCCTGTCCCGGACTACTTCAGTGGCCTCCGTTTATTGCAGGCCCAGCTTCTGGAGTTGCTTTCCCCGATAATAAGAAGTTTATCTGCAGAAGTTTTAATTCAAAAGTCGGTCTTCTGTCATTCTGAGTACATGTCCAAGCAGAGGCATGCCTTCCATATAGGCACGTAAGCACTGCCTATCCTTAAAATATGAATAATATTTAAATTATCACAAGAAATCAATCTGCACTTTCCAGAATATCCGCGAATTTTCAACTACGAATAGCAGCGTCGAGCGCGCCATACGGACCACACTACTATAAGGTGTCAAAGGCAAGAACTAAATATGCAAAATGACGCACACATCACATTCAAATGTTGACTCTATTCTACACAAAGAACGTACATGTGTGGGCAAAGCGCTTCAAAGGACGAATCATTTGTGTTAGTGTCTAAAAGGCCGTGCCTTTCGATAACGCCAGAAAGTGTAGCAGTCAATGCCACATATTGGTATATCTCTTAATTGGTACAACTGTACTAACGAAATAATCATAAGATGTCGTGATTGTCTTTCTTTCAAAACATTGATTGAGTATATTTATTTATCAGAAAAAATAAGGTAATTTTATAAAACCAGTAATTGGCTGGTAATATAGATAAATACAGTATTTGGATATTTGATGCGGTTTAGGTCATTCCAATCAACATCGCGTATATCCAACAGTTTAGCCATTCTTAGCGAAAACATGCACGGAGGATGGCTTTCCTATTGCCTACCCCGATTACAAACTCTGTGCACGCCACCGGTCCAAGCCTTCTCACCTTTCTATAAAGAATATCAAAGGTTCAATGCTGAGCACAATTCATTTTGTGACTCTCCAAGACTCCATCGTTAAATTTATAACTAAAGTGCGCGAAGAATGGAGAACACAGATAGTGAGAACTGCATCTATTTTAGTTTTGTGCATCCCATGATTTAGTCATAAAAGTGCGCCAACGATTCCAGGCAGCACTTGAAGAAGCAGCACTTGGAAGTGTACTCAATCCTCACCAGTTAAGGTGATCATTTGATTTTTTTAATGAAAGGTAATAATAGTTTTACGATAGACGAAGCGGGAGAGCTAATTATGTCCAATAAAGCTTTACTACCACCGACTTCAATTGCAATTTCAAAACATATTTTTCTATCGTTGTGCCTGTATATATTATGGGTGAACTTTATTTTACAAGATTTCTCACAACTTCATTCCGGCGGATAAAAGATTCATCTTATTCGTCGTCTAGTGCCCTCTCCTATTAGATGTTGGCCATGTTCAGCCAGGAACGACTAGGTATATCGTAGGAAAATTTCATTTAAATAAAATGAAAAATTGTGACATTACGTAGATACATTAAAATACCCAATTACATAATAGAAAGTAGCTAGTATTGTACAATAACTAGTAATAATTGAGAAAAATCAACAACGAAAAAAATATTTATGTGTACAAGTGCTATTATGTCTTGTCTAGTCAATATTAGTTCCTATCTAGGCAAATTGCCTGTTCTAAGAAACTAAATGCTCTAGTTGTGCGTGGTATATTGATTATTTAGTAATTATTATTGTTTTTATTCACTTATCTATTTTCATTTTATCAAAATAATATAACACATTTAAATAATTCAATTAGGAAAAAACTATCAGTTAAATACGGGGAAACACATTATAAATGTGAAAAGCTCACAGAATTCAGAATTTTAATTTTTTTTTTAAGTAAATCGGTTTTACCGATAATAAATAATTATTTTTAAATACCCGTCCAAATTAGAATGCGGTGGGAGTGAATAAAATCATATAAACAGCTGTCACAATAATAAAAACTAAAAACACTTGCAAATAATTAATCAAATTTATTACTAACATTATTAAATTACAATGAATTAAAAAAAAAAATATATGTATTTAGTATACTTGGAACTCATTTCAGAGTGGTAGATAATCTCAGTATCGCCCTGGTTGGTGATAATTTTAAAAAAAAAAGTGGTTTAAAAGTAATATGTGAAACAACAAAATAATTGCCTTCAACGAAAATAAATTTTATTTGATTAATTTATGTTATTTCACAATTTATTAATTTAAAATGATATATTGTATATTTGCGGCACGTTCCAGAGTGGTAGATACTTTAAGTATCGCTCTTGTGAAAGACCACCATTCAGAATCGAAATGTTGCTTGAAGTGGCTTCAGGCATTTTTTGTGACTAGATTTGAATAGACGTGTACTTCCCCACCTTTCTGTTCCCAACTCCATCCCCTTCTAAAAACCTTAAGCCTCACAACATACACCAATGGAGGATGCCATAGTCTCATTGGCTCCAGACAGTTGGGAATCTTGTGCGGTAAACCAAACAATATAATACCACCATTAGCTACAGCCCAACCAACAACGTTTTTGTTTCCGAAGGTTGAAGCTTTTGCAGTTTCAGACACAAAGTTCTCCAGCTTTATAGTTAAGGATATTTGCTAGAAGCAGTAAGCAATTACGCAGTGAAAAGCCTTGCCATCGTTAGCCTTTTGGAAAATCGTGCAATTTAAAATCTGGGCTGGTTCAAAGAGATAGTAATAAAAACACTCCGATAAAAAATAAAAAAAAACTTAAGTCTATTCGATCTTCAAACAGCCGCGCTGCAACTTTCGGAGGGGATTTTAATAAATGCATTGAAAAAGTTTTGTTGTTTTCCTTTTCGTTTGGGTAATGCATGCAAAAATATTCCATTAAAATCAAAGCGCGGCGTTAAATAAAAACGAGTTCCAATATCCCGTTCTTATCCCGATCCCCTCCGCATTGCCTACTTATTCAGTCAATATCTTTTTTAACTCCTCCCTAAAGAAGTTCATCCTAAAACTAACGGTTTGGTTTAAAAAATGGAAAATCTGTTAGATGGGATTGGGTTTTAAAGAAAATTTCATAATTTCGTGGAGTAAGGTCACGACTCACGTAACTGCGTGAAGTCTTTTGGTTTTTTACATATTGTTATATTTCCTTTTGGGCATATCTGTTTTTGGCATATAATAATAACTGCTAAATATTGATTGGTGTATTCTTTGAAACAGACATTATGTTAGATGGGTTTCTTCGATCACTGTAAAGTACAAAAGATTACGATATACTTAATCGCCAATTTTACTGATATGCTTCCAGTTCAACACTCCTTGCTGTAGACTCAGAAACAATGAACACTCTACTAATCGTGTGTTCAGAATATCGAGACTTGTTAACTCAAGCCAGAGCCTTGACATTATGGTACAGGTCTAAATGATATTTGGCAGTCTCAGAAAATAAGCTTCTAAAAATGTCATCATGGACTATACCAAAACCTTGTTCAGGCTTTGAATTGGATGTTCACTCAAATGCATATTTTTGTCCTATTTTGTCATTACTTCATTCATGTGTTGTTATTTTTTCTGTAGCTCTTGATTTTCTCATTTCGTGGTGTGTATTTTGCGTAATTGGACAATGGTCCGTTAATATAAAAATAAATTAAAATAATACATATTTTTAAACAGTGTGTGTTTGCCATTGTTTGTTAAACATTTTAGTTTGAGCTCAATATTACCACACTGAAAGACTACCGTTCATAATCTAAAATTTGCTTCAAATATAAGTTTAGTAACCAGCCACTTCTTGACCTTCCTCTTCTTCTCTCACATAGCATAACAGAATGGGGAAGCAATAGTTCTACTTACGTCAGACGGAGGGACTCTTTTTTGTTTACTGCTTTGGTGTTAATTTTGTGGAACTCCAACACAATTCAACATTTTATGTATTTCAATCGATTTTTTTCATTGTGTTAATGTTTGATTTGTAGAATTCCGTTTTTATTTGAAGTTTTTAAAATTTAATAATAACCCTTTTTAAATGAGTAATCATAGTTACTGTTAATTTAAAAAATATATTTATAACTAAAAAACGGATAGGTTTTTTCCGGTTGTTTAATAGCCGTTTCACCCCTCAAAGGCAGGTACTGTTGAACCGTTTACACCCCGTTTATGAATATTTTTGTTTGTTAACAAATATATATATATATATTAAATCAATTAATCAGTTTACACTGTTTACAAAATATGTTTTTAACGATAATTTATTTAAAAAATCGGATCGTAGAAGAATGTCCCCTTCATCAGTTTCCCTAAGGCACATCTGTGCTGAACCAAGTGACTCCCGATGCAGTCGACTGGCTGAATAACCTCAGCATCCCACTATGACCTCCACCAACTCCCCTCCACCATACGAAGAAGAAGAAGAACCTGTAATTAATTAGGTTTAACGAAATGTGAACTTATTTATACGGATGTACAAATTTATAAGATGGTAATTTTGTTATTTTTATATTTAATACCCCTTAATTGCGTTTACTATTAATTTATTGTCTTTAATTGTTCCGATGTTTTCCGATAGGCTGTTGAAGTATTTTTTTTATCTAGATATACTCGTATGTTTTGACGAGTACAACATTCGGTTAAGAGAATAAGAGAGAGAACAGATACAACAAATGAAGTTTTTTAGGCATAAAAATCGTTAAAAAGTAGAATAATATCATCCTCATATGTGATCATTTCGAAATCGTGTTACTACCTTAAAAAAATCAATGCTGTTCTATTGGAAGTGCACAAATTGTGTTTTCAGCCGGCCGGCATATGGTGCTAATTCGGCAAAGCCATGTAGCCAACTTTAGGCCGTTAGTATCATGTTGGTAGATGCCATAATATATTGGCATACAGGACCGAACTTACGACATTTTATTTTGAATGAAAAAAAAATTAAAACCTATTAAAATAGTTTCAAAACCCTAAGTTTTTCTTTTTTCTTCAATCAATTAGTTTAATACAACAACCATAAAACATTTAAAAATCAAATAAAACACTAGATACGTTACATAGGGAGATCTGAAATACAAAAAATACAGATTAACACCAAATACAGATTAACACCGAAACCACTCAACTGCACTATATATAATATATCACCTTTCCTTTTTTTTTTCTTCAAGAACATTCATAATATAATGTTATTTAATATTTTGTAAATGAAATCCTCAGCACGGGAAATCCCCGTGAGGATATCATTATTTGTTATAAAAAAAGAAGATTATAAATTATAATAATTATTATATTAATAATAATCATTAACTAACTAACTAACCATAACGTGGTTTCCGCGCAGGGGTAGGCAGAGAGGACGGACCCCCAAACAACTCGATCTTGGCATACACTTTTTGCTTCATTCACATTCATACAACGCCTCATACATTCTCTTCTGATATTCCGACTTCTGACATGGTCCGACTCAAGTATTTGATTCACTTGATCGTGGTATGTCTTCCTCGGGCGTCAAAGGCTTCTTCTTCCATTCACATTCGCGTCATGCATTCTTCTTACACTCTATGAGATCTCTGAGACGAATGTGTGGTAAAACCATGTATGATCGTGTGAAAAATATTGAGATTCGTAAAGAATGGAAGGCATTCACGATATAAGCGTAATGAGTAAGATTAAGAAAGGGACGCTTATATTGTTCGGGCATGTAGAGCGAATGAACGAAGAATAATAATCACAATTAAGGGATACTCCCTAAAGACATCAATGATTAACTATAATATATATTTTTTATATTTTTCGGGTATTAACTATCTAACGATTTCTAGACATTTTGTTTTCAAGGGTGTTATCCACTATGAACATCGGATACTTAATTTTTGTATTTATATCATCGGTTCAGGAGTCTTAAGAATGCTAATCAATGACACGGATATAATGAAAATCGGTAGCTAATAAACAAAATTTTGTAACAAATGTACATGATAGATGAAACTTTTTAAAACAAAAAAAAACTATAATACAGTTTATTTTGGAATAGTTGCAACGCACTTTCACATGTTAATAATCCAACTCAATATACATAGCTTGTAATAAAATCACAGTTTATTTATTAGCATTAGTTAAATCAAAGAATTTATATTGTCTTTTGAACACAATATTTTTTATTTATCGTTTTTAAATTACCTATTATTAATATTGAGCAGAAGTCACAATTCTTCACCTTCTTAAACTTGCACCACAATAAAATATATATTATTTTTTTTCTTTTATGGAATATGAAAGCGCTACCATTGCAAATTTTTAAGATATTAAACTTTTATATGCCAATATTATTTTTGAAACCATCATACAGTAAAAGTAATCCAGTATTTTAGCTGCGCCGGTTTATGATATAGGCTATTAGATGGCGTTGTTAAATGTAAATAAAGTCAAAAAAATTATGCTTGTCTTTTATCATTGGCAATATTATAAAAGAGGCTTTTCAAAAAAAAAAACGATAAAGCACGTAACCGAACTATACTTGAAAAAATTGGTTATACATTTCATCTGCACTTGTTGATCCGGCCCTGTTGGGAATACGTTGCTATAATGTTGGAATATGTATGTTGGTATCATGTCGCTATATATGTCGACATGTACTGCCTGCAGAGAATAGCTACTGTGAGCCAGACATATTGATCTTTCAATGGAAGTGATGGCGGGTCCACATTAATTTGATTCTGCATCATTGATAGAAGCTTTTCAGACCAGGCCTGAGAGTTAATTGGAGATGATTCGGGTAAAGGCATTTAGCTTTCAATGGATCCATTTATTCTGTCTGAAAATGGATCACTCTAGTATATCATCCAATTTTTTAAACGTTAAATTCGTAATTCGATTACCTAACTGTTATTATTACATTACACCGTGATGATATGTCAGTTTTAAACATTCTCCAAATCGAGGGTGGCAAAGACAATTTGGCTTAAAAATAAAATTAACAAGACAAATTAGATGTTTACACGGACAAAAAAGTTATTATATAAAAAATATATAAAAAAAGCCATAAGTTTTTGAATTTTTTTAGTAACACTTTCGTAATCTTAGTAGAAAAATCTATGCACAGTATTTTTCAGTCATTATAAAATGCACGCAAATGGCCTATTGTAATGTACTATTTTTTTTTAATCGCAAAGGTGAAAAAATAATTATGTCTAGTGTAATATTCAAAAATAAAAATAAGTGTTTCAAACCTCCATACCTCACGATGGTACTGAAAATATCCAGATAATATACAGATTTAGTGACACCAGAGCTCATTGTTTCATAGTTGGTAATTTGATGAGATCACAGAACAAATAATACATAGAGATGACCTAACACGCAAGAGGAAAAAAAAAAAAAAAAAAAAAACAAACAAACAAACAAAACAAAACAAGGGGGGCAAGGGGCGAGCTACGTATACAGAATATTTTGTTAGACCCTTTTATAATTTTTTTATAATTTGCTTACCGCAGTCAAACAAACGTGGACGGCAGTGACGTCGTTGGGTAAGATCAACAAATACGATAATGTAAAAAAAAATCTTACGCATAAAAATGTATTGCATTCTTAATTTAAAATATTAATTTGTCGGAGTACAAAATAGTGGCGCAAACCGGATTATGATTAAATGCCCCACTGGCTACAGTGTTCAAACAAACGTACAAAATTATTCCATACCATGGAACTCAATTTATTCGTTTCAAATCACCCCCTGATTCTATTGGATTTGTCGGTCTGAATCAATATATTGATAGAGCCATTCAATACAAACTACTAACGGGGGTGGAATACAAATAAACCACCTGTCTCCAACAGACTGGTACAGAATTGTGTTTATTCTTTTAGTCTGCGCTGCCTGTCGTCAAAGGTGGGCCATACTAAATAACATTTTCCCGTGTCGTTTGATAAAAAATACATAAAACAGATGTTGATCCGATTTTTAAATTAAAATAACATTCTTGCGAAATTTATTTTTGTTTTTATTTCCAAAGGTAAACTAAAAGGTTTACAAGGAAACAAATGTTTTCTCATACAAAGGTACAGGATTTAAAATCATACTTAATATTTAAAAATAATAATAATCATAATAATAATAATAACAATAATAGTAATATTAATAATATGTTTATTTCAACTGAACAGCGGTGAGTGCAATACTCTGTCTGCCATATAAAAGAGTACAATTAAAAAAAATTAGATGATGTGGAAATAGAATATAAAAAAATATTAAAATATTAACGTTTTTTTTAATATATTTTTTTATATGAATACCGCACAAAAGTCCCAACTGCTCCCAACCGTCCGGAGCCAGTGAGACTATGGTTTTCCCAGTTGGGGAATGTTGTGAGGCTGAAGGTATCAGGGATGGGAAGGAGAAGGGAAAGAGGAAGGAGGGGAAATACCTGGCTATTCAAATCTGGTCACCAAACACGGCTAAAAGCCATTTCAAGCAACGTTTCAATTCTGAATGGTGGTCTTTCACCAGAACGATACTGAGATTATCTTCCACTCTGGAACGTGCGCAAATATATAATATATTATTTTTAAAGTAATTAATTGTGAAACAAATTAATTAAACAAAATTTACTTGCGCACGCCGGGATTTGAACCCGTGACCTTCGGATTTGTAGTCGAGAGCCTTACCCCTCGACCATGGAGGCCATCAATGTGAACATATTTAACACTTATGATACGGTGGCTTGGGGGAAATTCTCCATCTATAGTGGGCGCGCCCTGCCACTGGGCTACGGCATGGACAAGAGTGTTTTCCGATCTCCGGTAGCGCTGACTCGTCCCGGCTATTCTGTGGCGCATCAAAGCAGCGAACCCATGCACCCTTCCCTCTACGAACATCTGCGAGGCGCTGTATCGCCAAGGGAGGCCGAACAGCCTCCTGTAAGCGTGGTTATATTGTACTCGGAGTGTGTCCATGACGCCTTGTGGATATCTTGTCCATAGTTCGCTAGTGTAAAAGCTCATGCAGTATGTCTGGAATAGTGCACCGACTCTTCCATACAAGAAGATAATATTAACCATTCCTAATTGAAACACAAAACCGAAAAACGGGATCCGTTGTCCCAGTAAGACAGAGGTCCTGGGTTCGATTCCCAGATGCAACTGATATATTATTATTTTCTTTGTTTTTTTTTTCAGCTTTGTGTTTCATATTAAAATGAAGTTTACAAGCTTCAATAAATTTAGTACAGAATTAAAAAAAAAAAACATTTTTGATGAGCAAATATCTTTGCCTATGAAATTCTAGAACGGTGATATCTGTTTTTCCGCCTGGAATTTAAATCCCTGAACGTCATTTCCATCATGATCTGTTGGGATGTGAAATATTGATTTATCCGTCAAAAATAAAACAAACCAGTATTTCGTATGTTATGTCATAAGTTAGAGAGCTGTAAAGATCCATTTTATTTTATTTATTGATTTATATCAATACATTATACAGCATTAGTTTAAATAACATCTTTTTTAAAGTATAATAAATATGCTTTGTACTGTGTTTTGTGGTAGGTTTGATAAGGTGATTTTTTTTTTCATGAATCGACGTTTGTTGAAAGAACGTTTTACAGTTTCATGCAATATGGCATGTTTAAATATTATAGTACAATACATGTTATATAATTATATTATTGCATGGTTAAATTACCCACCCCACTAGGTGAAATCTGTTCTGAGGTAGGTGTTTATGTACTGTCAATGAAAGGTTATATATGCTATGAACACCTCACTAGGAGAACCTGTGCTGGGATGTTCACGTGGATGTGTTAAATATGGTATAAGTATTGATATGTATTGGATAATGTTTGTTTTAATACTTTAGCTTTGCCATATAAATGTGAATTAGGTGTATACTTTTAACTAATACTTGAGCAAATACTTAAAAACAGAAAAAAAGTAAGAAAGTATATTGCACGTAAAGGAAGAGAAGTAGTTGTTTCATATCTATGTTTCTGTTTCATGTTTTCTAAGTCAGATGCCAAATTGTTTTACGTTGATCAAATATTTATTATGACAAAATCGTTTGCTATGAAAAAACAATGTAATGTGGTCAACATATTATGTAAAAAAAATGTCAAAACCACCATAAAAAGAGAAATGCACTGCACGCCTCTGCTTTTAAAACTAGAGAACTTAATCACAGTGCTCCTATAAATATGTATACATAATTGTAGCTGTGTTATTCGGGACATTTGTTGCACGGACTCGGCACCCGGTCACTGCGGATAATCGGGAGCCACCATTCTGCGCAATGATTGTTGATCCGCCATTCCTATTCAGCTATTTTTGCATCTCCACGCATTTGCATAATTACATATCATTAATTGCAAATCAATGTAGCCATTTCAATGGTGGAATAACGGTGGTATTCGGTTTATTCTCGCCCCGGGCGAAGATGCATTTATCCTCTTTGTTTGCAAGCAGTTTGATGTTCATTAAAGCATTATGGAATAATAAATAAAAATTAATAACTCGTGTAATTAAAGAAACCAGTTCCTGGTTAAGAAAATAATAAACACGTGTTTGTATGGACAATGAACATGCAAGGAGCCTGGATCGTGTTTTAAGAATGTGATTTGTTACTACATCTTATCTGCTTACCCCTAAGGCGACTAAAAGCAGTGGAATTAAAAATATTTTGCATATTATCTTATATGGAATCGACATATTTAGATTTGATACTGAGAAAATCAATTAAATTTCGTTCAAACAGTTTATTTGTTTGCATGCTTATGTTATCTTATAGTATTTTGTTTTTTCTCCTTTTTTTCCATTGTTTCATTTATTCATTCTATTACGCATCTTTGAACTGAATTTTTAGAACCTTAATATTTAGATCGACGATTTGGATTTGTAATTCTCCTGCTAGCTTGTAATATCCTACGCTGCTTTCTTTTAGCTCCATTTTTTTTTTGTTATTTAGCATTATTTTATTATTATTCATATAAATTATATAATGCGTATTTGAACTCAGTATTTATTATTGATTTGTTTCCACTAACTTGTGTAACATTTGAAAGCCCCGTAAAGAATAATTCGTCTTGTCTAGGTTGCTTCACATATCGGAGGTTGACTACCATCTGGACGACCTTCACCATCTTGTTTCCTGTGAAACGAAACAATTTCGCGGAACTACGCTCGTATCAGTCACACAGTGGCGTGCAATTCTCTATGACCAAAAGCAGACTGTGCGTTGTTTTTCGACGTATTTACCTATTTGAACTTCAAAACTGAAATATTAAAATTATCTGGTAAAAAAAAAATTCAGTCAAAGGTTTCTTAATTATTTCTTTCCTCCACAAATGGCGACACCTTAAAAAAGCATTTTTCAAGTTTGCCTTTAACCTAGCGGAAATGTTGGAAACTAAAACTGACAAGCCTTAGGTGGGTGGATTACATTATCTCCCTTATTTCAAAACGAACATTTTATAATTGAGTGAAAATTACTGGCAGTGCAATCTTACTATTTTCACTGCTTTTTTTGGAAGCATCTAGAACGATTGTGACATAAGAAATATTCACAAATTTATGAAAAAAAATGTATATCAGAAATTTGTCATAGTTGTAAAAAAACATTAGTTGTGTATTTTTCTTAGACACAGCATTTCAAAGTATTCTTAACTGGTTACCCTATCTTTACAGAGTATTTTGAGATTGCCCCTATATTAGCATATTCACACTTCATCTTCCGATAATATTATTTTCAATTAATCGATTAAAATACAATTGATTTTCTTTTTAAATCCCCAGTTTTACCGATAAAAAATATTTTATCGGTAAAACGGTAAAGATAAAATTGCATATGTCGCTAATATCGAATGATGATTCGCCGAGACAAACAGCCGCCAAAAAATAATAAATTATGACACGTTAGTGTCAACTGGCAATTTTTTTAGCAATATCATGCTGCCGTCGGTGTTTGTTCGAATGGTTTTTTAATGGTTCATATATTTTCCTATATGATAATTAAAAAACATATACCTCCGTTAAATATATTATTTATTTCAGAGAAAAGTACCTTCTATTTTTACATGATAAAATGACATAATTTCATTATTCATTATGGACACGATTATATCAAAATGAGAACTAGAAAATAGGATCTGAAGGTTGTCCAAACAGATCAGTAGCTAAGAGTGGTCGCCTGATTAGCAAAATATCGTATTCTACTCAAGGTAATAATATTATTTTTTTAGAATAACTTACTGAAGCTTAGAAACCTCATTGTAATATATTTTTCATCATTGAAGATCAAACATGAAACCGAAAAGAGAGAGAAAATAAAAGATAACGATAGCAGCTGAGACTCAAATACAGGACCTCATGGTCTATCCGAGACCTTGAGCTCCAATCCACTGAGCTACAGCTACCTTAATCCGTTCCGTCATTTTTATCGGTATTATTCTTCAATTTCTAAGAAATGTTAAAATCATCTTCAATTTTTTTCACAGATATTCCAAAAATGAATTTATATCATGACTACAAGATTCTACCCGATTTTTTTAGATAGTATCTCGGTTATACCTATCCGATTTTTCTTTACATGGTAATTCTGTTTACTTTTTTCTACAAGTCTAAGGTTAATATTCATTTTTTTGGAAATTTATTAAACCTCATTGTAATATATTTTTAATAACTCTTAGAATAAAACACGAAACCGAAAAAACACATAAAAGAAAAATATAACGGTAGCTGTTGGGACTTGAACCCAGGACCTCTTGGTCTATCTGGGACCTTGCGCTCTAATCCAGATCGGATAGATATCATTTCTATAATATGCATCTACATACATCTGCATCTACATCTGTACATAATTATTTTTAAAAAAAATCGCCTATTCAAAGGTTGCGCAGATTTAGTAAGAAGTTTTGTAGCATAATGTTTTCCGGTATGTCAGCGTGTCCAAACTAAAAATTAGTTTATTTGAATGTTTATAAAATAAGTTTTTTGTTGTTCACCTTTTTATCGTTGTATTTAAACTAGTATTTTATGTTTTTTAAAAAAACCCATCGGGCATAAAAAAAGGTTTGCTGTATTATAAATATGAAAAAAGGTTTTAATGAGTGGTCCTAATTCGGAAATATGCAAACCATCACGTAAATTTAATTTAATTTATTCGTGAATTTATTTTAGTTTATTCCGTATTGTTTTAACTGTTTCCGTAATGTGTATAATTATATTGGAGTGCGACGAGTATTTTTTATTTTTTTAAATTATTTTTTTTTTTCATTTCCACCATTATTTTTATTGTTTAAAATTAATATATATATATATATTGTGTTTCGCGTAAATTTTACTTAATCCTGCTTTTTTTTTTTTAATATTAGATAGATCGTGATAAGTATAAGTATTTTAATTTTATAATTATTATATAATGTAATGTATACTACACATATGTATTTAAGTATAAGATGGTACAATATATTATTTTCCAAAAACAAAATTAATGTAACCGAAACTTTGAAATATGAAAAATTTAAAAAATGAATTAACTCTCTGAACTTAGAAAATGATAATATATTATACCCTTAATGTATACCATCTACCATATAAATTACTATTTGGTATTTTTTTAATTAATATTATAAAATATTTCTATGTGTTACGTCTGTAGTTATTTAATAAGTTTTTAGTCTTATTTACATATCACCTAGTATCCATTGTTTTATTTGTTTATTTTATTTTATATTATTTTTATTATGTATGTAAATACTCATCCATAACCACTAGCTACTGGAGTTAAACTTATGGAGAGTATAACAACAAAAAGTAAAAATTCATGTATTACTATTAGTAAGTATTAAGATATGGATTATGGACAAGGGAAGGAAGAATATAGATACGATATTGCAACCTAAAAGAGTTTAACTGTCACGGTATGTTTTCTCATAGATTTTACATTTTTTATTTATTGCCTTATAATGTTCCTCTAGTAATATTTTAACAAACTTACAAAAGCTTGACCTCATTTATAATCCATATATAAAACCATGTACAATGTGACCTTAGAACGGGGTACCTCAGTAAGGTCACATTTTTTGCGACTTTTGTAAAACATTATGAAATAAATATTCATATCATCATTTTGTATTTTTTTTATAATAAATAAATTTAAAAAATATGTACACAAACTACTTTATTTTCTATTAACACGAATGGACTACTCGCTATAACAAGCTAAGGACACAATAATAAAAAAAAGTTATTTAAAATTATAAACCTACTACTTATTTCTGTAAATACTTATATTGTACCTACTTACGTATTTTATACTCTTGTTATTATATTATTTAGGTACTACACACTTATTATACTTTACTTATAAATTCCCTCAATGTATAACATTATTTGGTAACCTAAGTAATTAATTGTACATAATGCCAAAATGTTATAAAATGTAAAGGAATAAAAATAAATGCTTAATATATTTTACGACGTTATAAGTTATACGTAGTAATAATAAACCTACTACTAATTCCTGTGACTACTTATATTGTATCATTGTAGAAAATAATATTAACATAACCTAAACGAAACAGGAAAACTGAAAAAAAAACGATAGAAAGTAAAAAGATTTCAGTCGCATCTGGGACTCGAACCCAGGACCTCTGCCTATCAGGGGCAACCGCTTAACCAACTTTGCTAATGAGACCAGTTCAATTTATGCAATCTTCATCGATATCATATCTCAAATTCAAGATGTGTCAATATTATTCTCCATTTTTTTATCCCATATTATTGGCAGCTATCTTTATAATATTGTACTTATATTATACTTACTTACTTTTTTTCATACGCTTTATTATGTTATATAGGTACTACAGACTTATTATACTCCCCTTTATAACTACTTATTATGATAATTTAACTGTATGTAAGAATCTTCAAGGCGGCCATAAATACATTTATCATTTAAGATTAGTGGCAGGATCGGTTGACACAATTTTAAATATCTGTGTGTTGTTTTTGAACGATTGATTTGGTACGTTACTGGGACACATATGCACCCGCTGACATATCATGCTTGTAACATTTATCACAATGTATGTAATCTAACTAGAACATGCAGACATAACCTAGCTTTGAGTTAAGAAAGCTCAGTTTAAAAAAAAAACTAACAACTATTACCTTGACATTTCAGGGTTCTACAACCACTAAACAAATCACATACCCGTTTTACGTCGTTAAATATTAACACAGAAAATATAAGATGTATGTTTGAAATCAAGGCTACAAAAGATGACATTTAGAACAAGATCCAGATCACCAGTGGCCCACTCTGATCTGCATTATTATTAAAAAGGAAATCACGCAGGATTGTGAGGGCGTATAAATGATTCAAAACTAATTTAATCAACATAAACTGAATTGGTTTGGAATACATTTCACAAATTCAACGATTCGTGATCTAACCATGATTCGTGAAGTTTTATTTTATGCTGATAGAATACCGTCTAGAAATTTTTTAAAATTTAATTTTCAAGAAAATCAAATTTGGAACCTTATTTCAAGAGATTTATTCAGAATTTATAAAGTATATATTTTCTGAACTGAATGAAACGCTGAAGATAAATAATAAAATAAAATAATTTCATTTTCAATTTCCTTGAAACGGAAATTTACACAACTAATTAAATACTTGGGGGGAAGAAAGAATATTGATAACATTACAATGTTACATACGAAAATTACCCACCCGAAATTGTGGGGTTTTGCATGTAAAAACTATTGTGAACTGTAAATAACAACGACCAATAGTAATGATGGCTTCGGTTAATTGTAAGAAGGGATAGTTTTAAGGTTTGAAAGGAGCTAGGATAACCAAACACTTAACGAATAATATAGGGACCGTATACCAATACCAACATATACCAATCTTTTGAAAAAATTACAGAAAAATATTTATTACGTATTTAAAAAAAATGTACATTTGTAACATTCATGAAAATTCAATCAGAAGTTAGACTATTTTTTCTGACCGTCTTAAGTATGTTTTATATAATATTTAAAAAAATGTTGAATGTTCTCAAAAAATTTAATTTTTTTTAAAAAGGGCGTATTTAAATTTTTCATGAAAGCCAACTTTTATGTTTCTTTGAAATGTGGGATTGTAAAACTTTAGCTAAGTTTACTGAAAAACGTACTGGGAAAGCATTGCAATTATTTTTCTCCACTTTTTAAATTTACTTTCACATTTTTAATATTCTGTAAAACATACGTAGGACGATTAGAAAAAGTGCTATTTCTGATTTGACTATAATTAAAAAAAAAAAAAAAAAAAAATATATATATATATATATATATATATATATATATATATAAATATTTTACTCTTCGAAAACATTGTTTGTAGTGTTGACTAATAATATTATCATTATTTCGAATTAATAAATAATCCCTCGACGTCCCTCTCTTAAGTGAAATATTTTACTACAATAATGTTTATTATGCACATTAAGTTTTAAACTAGTATTTTAATCTCAGTCGTCCAAAAATCTCAACTTTCAGAAATGAACTGTTGCTTTTGGTTTAACTATCTTACTAGATCTGAAAGCTTGGATCGTTCCATCCTTCCTCCTGTCCCTTATTTTATTTCTACGCATCTACTTCCTACATCTTAGAACATTCACCAATTTAGGATGTCATACTCGAAATTAAAAGATTTGTCAGGATTATAATACTTTAGAAAAACTCTCGCTACGTTTTCAGTGCTATTATATTATATTTTCAAGAATAGACTCCTTATGGAAAATTGCATAAATAACCAGGAACTCACAAGACTCGACGGCAAAGCTTTAAAAAATTAATAATCGCATTAAAATATCGCTTTTTAAACGATTGAGGAAAAGAAAACGAGGTCACGAGCCTCTTTTGTATTTACTCTTAGTACAATGGCAAAAATACGTATAATATGTATATTATATAAATTAAAAATTAATATAATTTTTTTGTTTTAATATATTTGTATATTCGTAAATTATAGAAACATTATTAAACCGTCTTACATCGTCACAAAAAAAAACATTGGTTATAAATTTTGCAATATAAATTACAATCTGTCAATTGGACGTAAACTTTCTGATGTATTCCTTTTGTACAACTTATGCAGGAGCAATGATGTCAGTGGACGAGACGCTGAAGTGCTCCTTCCAGATCCTGAAGCCGGCCGACGAGCGCCACCTGGCGTAGGTGCAGACCAACACCAACCGTCCCGTCACGCCGCCCAGGCGCGTCACCAAGACAAGGAAGATTTTGAGGGCCCTATGTATCAATCCCCCCGGCCACCATCCTCCCCCGCCGCTCCCCCCTTTTAAGAGTATTCTGTGTTATTTATCCTAAAAAATATGGATAATAATTCATTGTCTTAGCTTAAATACATTCTTGAATATAATGCAAACAATCACTCTATCATTTGTATTAGCGTCTTGCAATATATCGTAAGGAATAAATACAGTTAGCTCCTTTTTTTTCAATTTAACATTAAATTTAGTTTTTATAATTTAACTTCATCTCTTTATATGGTCTATAAATAATGTGTTATTTTAATGTGTAATGATAGCCTGTCCAAAAAGAGAAAATAAATATTTAAAAAAAAAATCGTAGAATAGACGTAATATATGAATAATATAAGAATAGGAAGTAATATTTGTACAGTGCCCTTGAGGTGATTTTTCACAAAAAACGGCGATATAAAAATAATCCAATTATTATTATTATTATTATTATTATGCATGCATAAATTGATACACAAAACATTTTATCACAAATCAACATTAATACACCAACAAGAAAGTCAACAAGCAGGATAAAAGACATTTTTTATGCCACGTTTGTTGATGAATGAAATAGGTTTTTTTATTAAATTAACTTTATTATTACAATTGTTTGACGAAAACACTGATTGCATAAGACATAAGAATAGGAATATAATGTATGAATAAATATTTATAAAAAACTGCATTATAATGATAAAATGCGCGGAGTAACTGAGTCATCCCTCATGGCAATGCAAGTTTGTTTTGCATCTTGGCATGCCGAAGATTAAAAGTGATATAATGTCATTAAAAATACGAAAAAAAAATCCAAATTTTTATATATTTTTTATAATTAATTAGGTTAGGTTTTCGGACTAGTGTGTTTTTTTCGTACTTTTAAATACTTTATATCGCTTTAAAAAAATGTGCCGATTAGTACGTGTGTTGAATTTTCATGGAACCCTAATATTATGTACGTTCCTTGAAAACATTGTTGTGCCAAATGGAGTAATAATGCTTTTGAACTCCGGTATAATATCGATCCCTTGTAAATTGGATACGGTGCTTAAGTGGAGGGGATGCTGTGGGAATGAATGATCACCTGTGTTCTGCGAAGACTTGTTTCTGTCGGTTGTCAATTTAACATGTTATGATACGACGTTACGTTATATATTGTTTTCCCGTCTCATAACTTGTCACATTCACTTATTATCATTTGACTTCTCATACCACATAACGACAACGAAATGGCTAAGAGGTAAGAGCTTTTACACTGGACTGGTGGTCACGGGTTCATTTCCCGACATATTTCATTTTTGTGGTATTTTCAAAGGAATATATCTTACGACAACTAAACAGTCATTTTTTTCTAAAGTCTTTCGAACCTAACACCCTACACTGCAATAGTTAGACCTGGCGGCTCAATATATTAAATGAATAATCATGTTCATACATTATAATGCTTTCATATTGGACGAGTGGTTGGGGCATGTTTGAATGCGAGAAGTAAGCTCTAATATTCCTTACTTCTGGTAAATTTATTATTAGAGGTAAAAGTCACTATGCGTCATACATTTATTATGGCACTTAATGACTTTACCTCTAAAGGGATGATATCACACAATGTTCAGTGTATTTGCGGTAATATTAGAATTGAATCTATTGCGCTATGAAGGCAGTATAAAAGTAGATATATCATCTCATTAGAGGTAAGATTTACTATGCGTCATACAGCTAGTATGGGATTTAATGAGTTTACCACCAAAGGGACGATATTACACAATGTTCAGTGTATTAGCGGTAATATTGGAATCAAATCCACAACGCTATGAAGGCAGAATGAAGTTAGATATATAATATCGTCCCATTAGAAGTAAAAGTCACTATGTGTCATTCAGCTAGTATGCCACTTAATCAGTTTTACCTCTGAAGGGACGATGTTATATGATATTCAGAGAATTTGCGCTATATTGTAATCGAATCCACTTCGCCATGAAGGCAGTATGAAGCTAGATACACACAGTGATGTACCTGACTTACTTTAATCAGTGATTCCTGACCTATATGGAGAAAAAAAACATAACAAATGTTGGTCTACGGCGACATTTTTATTTCGTTTTTATTTTTATAATTCACCTAAAAACATCGGGGTGGGTGTTTGGGCCGTTACTTGGCTAGTAATCTTTGACGATATGTGAAAAAATAATTTTTTGAAAGTCATAAGAAATAAACTCAAAGAATGTCCATGAAAACCAAAATTTCATTTACACATTTTACTCCAAATATGTTCAGGGATCACTATTTAAAGTCAGTCTCTTAACACCCTGTATAATATTGTCGCATTGGAGGCAAAAGTCAATATGTGTCATGCGTATGTTCAAGGGCTTTACCTATTTAGAGTTGATATTATTTGTATTGCATGTCGACTTTATAATTGTTATGATTGTATAATTGACTTAATTCAAAATATTACTCATAATCGAAAGCTCCTCAAAATGAATAAAATAAGAAATGCAAACTCTTCGGATCATTATCAAGATCGTTTAGAAGATTTTTTTTTTTTTAAATATGGTGTTTCAAACATTTAATACCATTAAAAAAGGTGTAACTTTGAACTAGTTCTTTTCAGAAATTAGAATTCTAGTCCCGTAAATTCAAATCTCCTGTAATATATTACCATTGAAGTAGGCTCGCCGTGTACAAATAAGAGCGTATATATGAAATTTAAATAGTAAAAAAGAGTGCTATATTATTCAGGGATTGCAAACCTTTTAGAAGTACACCTGGCTTCCAAGAAACTGGGCTTCTTGTATAGGGCTAGCGGATTCTCCAATAGAGACCAACTGCTAACCCTATACAAAGCACAAGTACGATTAACAGTTGAATTTGGAAGTCACTGGGAATTTGGGCTGGAGCTCTCACATACTTGATAAACCTAAAGGAGGGCGGTTCATCAAATTGACAATATGTTGTAACAAACAGACCGACTGCCATCTCTAATGCACAGACGCAATGTAGGCTTGCTGAGTCTGTTCTACAGATATTTCAAAGGAGCTAGCAGCGTTGATCCCACGATGCACGTGCGTGAAACTCGACGGACACGAGCGGAACATCCGTTCACAGTTGATGTTGGCTTCATAAGAACGGGTCGTTTCTCCGACTCATTTTAGTGCAAGGCGAAGGAGGCTCGTATGTGGAACGAGTTTTTTCTCCTTCGTATAATCAGGGCCTCTTTTGATAAATCCCTTTCTACAGCCCCTACTTTGACCTGCCTCATAACGCTGCTCAGTCGGGTGGTGATATAATTTCCCTGTCTTTACACCATAAAGATAGGGACGCTCTTGTGATGTGTCACATAAAATAAAAATACATAAGTGTTTCGAGTAATTTAATTTAAATGTTCTATGCATTTGACAGTCGACAGGTTTGCTTTTTCAATTCCCCCTGCAGTAATTAAAAAAAAAACATAAATAAA
Source organism: Halesus radiatus (assembly GCA_022606495.2). Taxonomy (NCBI): domain Eukaryota; kingdom Metazoa; phylum Arthropoda; class Insecta; order Trichoptera; family Limnephilidae; genus Halesus; species Halesus radiatus. The sequence continues at coordinate 95,114 of JAHDVE020001495.1, forward strand.
TGTTTTTTTTTTTAATTTTAATTTTAAAAATATTATGACAACCACTAAAGTAGTTTTATAGCTAAGAAACATCGATGATTGAAGGATCGAGTTATAATCCCATAGAGGGTATTGTCCTAATTCCTTTTAAGAACAGTATAAACTTATGTAGTAAAATGCAGTGTATATCGTAGTTCTTATTTTTTATTTGAACACCGTACGAGTGTCTCAATTGCCCGGAGCAAATGGGACTATAGCATCCTTTATTGGGATATATTGAGATTGAAATGAATGGGGAGCGTTAGTAAATGAGGAGAGAAACACCTGACTATTTTCAGATCTATTAACCAGACACGGCAGGGCGATACTGAGAGTATCTACCACTCTGTATTAATGTATAGCGTCATAAACAACGTATTTCGTTTTGTAACCATTTTTTTTAAATATCATGAAAAGTGCATTAAATATAATCCACTGTAACTAAATATTATTGTATGCAACCATATCGATGAAGATGGCGTAAAGTGAAGTTGGTAGAGCGGTACATCGTCTCAAACATTCTCTTCTGTTATTCCGACTTCTGACATACCCCGAATCAAGTATTTGTTTTACTTGATCGTGCCATGTTTTCCTCGGGCATCCCCTGCTTCTTTTTCCATACACATTCGCGTCATATATTCTCCTTACACTCCTTTCTTCAATCAATTGCTCCACATGCTCAAACCAGATAAGAGTCCCTTTCTTAATTTTCCTCATTACGCTTATATCAGCCTTGCATGCTTTACGAATCTCAACATCGGGAATTAATTTAAGAAAATATTGGTATGTCTTAAATTTAATTTAAGTACCACATCGATAAAAATGACGTAAAATAAACAGATCGCATTAACTAAGTGGTTACGTCATTATCCCAGTAAGACAGATGTCTTGGGTTCGATTCCCAGATGCGACTGATACCTTTTTATTTTTATTATTGTTTTTTTCTCGGTTATTTCATTTATGATTTGTTAATATTATTTTCTTCAAACAGCATCGAAACAATTACAAAATCTATCACGTAAAGAGGAAATTTAGGAAAAAAATATTCATAAATCATTATTTCGCATGCCAAACTGTGCGTTACCCTGCCCCAGTCTCCGCGGCTCCCCTCGTCAGTTGGAACCGAATTCCATTTGCCAAATTCATCCATTCACAACCACATGCACATTGTCACGTAAGCCAATAAATATTGTATATGAATTGTCGATCAAACAACAATTTATACTCCATAAAGCACGCAGCCCTTGTTGGAAAGTGCTTTGTTGATTAAAATGGTTCAATTATCACGTGTTTTTATAAAGGGGTTAGATTATTTAACGAGAACTTAAATTGTGCTTTCACCCTTTGTTGAACTTACCTACATAAAATTCAAAATTTAAAAAATCTTTTTTGTTCTAATAAAAGATTAATGTACAAAGCTTATAGGTACATCCTATTTCTTACAGTTAGTCCAAAAAATACATATTTGTTTATATAAATAAAATAAAATAATAAAATACATAAATGACTTAAAAAACATACTTTGTATTTACCACTTTATTAATATACACAGATATTTACATGTTTCGAAAGCGATGCTTTGTTCATCAGGAATATACAGAATACTGAAAATAATAATGTCAAGTATATACCTACATGTACATGTTCATATACATATCCATACGCATACGAGTATATACACGTACACATACATGCACACACACACACACACATACCTTGTATATATATATATATATATATATATATATATATATATATATATAATAAAGTAAGATTAATTTCATGACTGACAGTCTAAAATAAAGTTGTAAAATAAAACATTTTTCAAACCACCTGATTTTGCTGTTGAAAAATTTAGTCTACAGAGTGACTTAATTTAGTCTACATAGTGACTTAATTTAGTCTACATAGTGACTTAATTTAGTCTAGATAGTGACTTAATTTAGTCTACATAGTGACTTAATTTAGTCTACATAGTGACTTAATTTAGTCTACATAGTGAATTAATTTAGTCTACATAGTGAAATAATTTAGTCTACACAGTGACATAATTTAGAAATATAGTGACTTAATTTAGTCTACATAGTAAATTAATTTAGTCTACATAGTGACTTAATTTAGTCTACACAGTGACATAATTTAGAAATATAGTGACTTAATTTAGTCTACATAGTGAAATAATTTAGTCTACACAGTGACATAATTTAGAAATATAGTGACTTAATTTAGTCTACATAGTAAATTAATTTAGTCTACATAGTGACTTAATTTAGTCTACACAGTGACATAATTTAGAAATATAGTGACTTAATTTAGTCTACATAGTAAATTAATTTAGTCTACATAGTGACTTAATTTAGTCTACGTAGTGACTTAATTTAGTCTACATAGTGACTTAATTTAGTCTACATAGTGACGTAATTTAGTCTACATAGTGACTTAAGAAACTTGTCCATAATTGAATTAATAATAGCAGCGTATCACAGGTACCGCGGCCCTTCCGCTCTGCCGCACTTAAAATGCACAGCTCACGTTGTATTATCAACAGTCAACACATTACATAACATCCAGTTAGTTTTTAATTCCTTTCATTCCTCTGTTTATGTTCATTATCCCGATTCTTCTCATTTCTTCTGATTCCTTTCCTTCCCCCAACACCTTTATTTTCTTCGACTCATCTTCTTTTCATCTTCTATTTATTCTAATTCTTTCAATTGCTTTTATAAAACATATTTTTTAAAACATCTTCTGTTACTGTTCTCTTACGACTTTCAATTATTTTAATAAACTTATTTGATAAATTATTTTAACACATTCAATTTTCATAAATTCTGTCATATCCTTAAATTGCCTCTTGTTTTTTAACTAGTTTATCTATTTGAATTCAATATTGTGTTTTTCTAATTATTTGAATTATTTTAGATACCCTAATTTATTTTAACTGTCCCGAGTATTTCAATTCTTAATTAGAAATTTGTCGTCAATTATCTTCGTTTTTTTTACATAAGAAGCAATTACTATGTGGTTTGACATCATAGTAAATAATACAAACAATGTGTTATAAATCTATAATTTATTGTATTTTTACGCCAACCGGTTTCGCTTAGATCCAGTTTAGTCAAGTCAAATATAATATATTTTTTTAAATTATATTTGCACCCACGAAGCTTGATCTAAGCGAAACCGACTGGCGTTAAAAAAAACAATAAATCAGTGGTTTATAACAAAATTTTTGTTTTATTTAATTTATTTAAATTATTTTATTTGTTTTGTGGGGGGCGAAACATCGCTTAAATAAAATTATATTTTCCCTAGTAAAAATAATAAAACTTTTCTGCCGAAATTGTGTAAATTTAATTTTTGGTGAAAAGTGAAAGAGACAAATTACATATGCATTATCACTCAGGTATCCATATTGAAATGAATCCATTCAATTCATCCCGTTGTGACAATTGTATAACCACTCCGACTCTCGGGTTCGATTCCGAGTAAACCTCAAACGAAAGAATTCCCACAATCTACATACGAGTATAGACACAGAGCAAATAATACATAGAGATGCCCTAACACGCAAGGGGAGAAACTAAAATAAGAAGGGCAGAGGGCGAGCTAGACGCTTCGCCAATTTAAGTAAAACAGCTACTTGGTAAAAAGGTTCGGCTTGTTTACAAAGACTGAATAAATTATTAGAGTATTTAGGTTGACCCTTTTTATAAGTGCTTTGAAATTTGCTTGCCGGAGTCAAAATTACGCTACACAAACGTGGACTGCAGTGCACCAAAGCTGGTGCCAAAATGGGTGTCAGCCATCGAAATTGTATTAGGGCAAGTCTATCAAATCTGACGTCAGTGGTGTTAGACATTTTTTTTATTTATCATTATTGCATGTGCGTAGTTTTGTCGCACATTCCAACCCACCAGAGCAGCATGGTGGACGTGAAAGAAACATGAAGAGGCAATCATTCGGCAATGGATCGAGTGAGGTAAAAAAATATTCAAACACGGAAACATTAGATTTTCGTATTTCTTGAGCAAATATTATCATGACATCAGCGTTATTAATATCAGTACTATCAGAAGACCCGATAATGGAATATTGCAACCTAATTATTCGACATTCCGGAATGGAAGCTGCTTTTAGTATTGTCCCAGTGAGAGACTACCGTGCAGTTCCAAAATGTTTTCTGCGTTGGTTTTTTTGTTTAGTTACCACATCTGAATCGCCAGGATCCCAAAACTTTCCTGAATTCTGAACTTTTTTCCTAAAAAAGTTTGATTTTAATCTGTATCTACAGAATCGATCTACAGAAGATCGTCAATAAGTGGCTTCACCACTGTTTGATAATGTCTTCGGAAAGCGAAATAGCCGTCACGAGTAGTAATATTTTTTGTATGAATAAAACGTTAAATTGAATAATTATAATTTGTACAAATGATACGTAATGACTTTGTGGAGTCATAATTAATAAATTAATAATAATTACTTTGTTTAAACCACTGTTTTAAAGATGAAAATATCTATACTAAAAATAGTTAATAATAACTGTATTTTTAAAATTAAAAATATAAATTTTGAATTATAATACTGTTATTATTTTATTTTATATTGCTTGTTATTTTATTTAAGCTAATAATAAAAATAGAATCTTTTTAAATTTCTAACCTAAATTTTTAAAGTAATATTTTGTATTATTTTTATTTTCAATTTTTTAAACATTTTTAATTCACTACTTACCTACTTTCGTCGTTTGCTTTTATTTTTTGTTTATGTTTGTAATTTTTTTCATCTGTTTACTATTTGTCTATACTTGTCATAATTTTTAGTAGATGTGTTATTTACCCCAATGAGGGGAGCTTTGCTTCTGAAACTTGTTGATATTTACATATTACGAAGAGTGGTTTAAACAAAGTAATTGTTATTAATTTATGAATAATTGTAGATATTATTCAAAACTTTAAATATAAAAAGAGTTCTACAAATCAAACTTCAACACAATAAATATTCAATTTACAGTAAAAATGAATATTATCTACCGTAAAAACAGTTTTTAATGTGTGGTAAAACCATGTATGACCGTGTGAAATATGTTGAGATTCGTAAAGAATGCAAGGCTGATGTAAGCGTAGTGAGCAAGATTAAGAAAGGGACGCTTAGATGGTTTGGGCATGTAGAGCGAACGAATGAAGAAAGGAGTGTAAGGAGAATATATGAAGCGAATGTGAATGGAAGAAGAAGCCGGGGACGTCCAAGGAAGACGTGGCACGATCAAGTGAATCAAATACTTGAGTCGGACTATGTCAGAAGTCGGAATAACAGAAGAGAATATATGAGACGTTGTAGGAAAGTGAATGAAGCAAGAAGTGTATGCCAAGATCGAGTTGTTTGGAGGGCCGTCCTCTCTGCCTACCCCTGCGGGGAAACAGCGTGATGGTTAGTTAGTTAGTTAGTTAAAAACAGTTTTTTTAATTATTTCGTATCCTTCATTTTCCTCTTCTAGTACCTACCCCCCTAGTACCTTCCTCCCGCCACACAATATTCCGCATTCGCGATCTGTCATAGACCCACTTGCCCTGAGCAGTGGGTTTTTTTAACGAAATCGCATAATAAATTAAACAACTACCGTAAGTTAAGTTTTCAGCGAACAGTGATAAAATGTTTGTCCATGACGTAGTTTAATGCAAATAGGTATTATGTATTTAAACCTCATCTGGGGTCAGACCGAAGGACCTTGAATCATTGGGAAAATAATCGTTTTATCAGTGATGCGTTTTCATACGAAATTTATACGCCGCCGTGATACTTCTGAGAAAACGTGAACGCATCAAATACCCACTAGATTACCTTCCTGTCGATAATTAATTATTTTCAGATTTAAAAAAAAAAAAACAAATGATATTTGTTGTTATTTTTAATTAGTAATCAATGTGTCATTCGCACTTATATACAGACATAGAAAATATCAAAATTAAAAGATAATTGCTCTACTCGTATGTGTTGTTAAATAAACATTTAATAAAGTTTTAATATGATCATACTTAATATTTACTAGGTAACTAACACTACCTGCTTTGAAAAAGGTCAATGGCAACTGCATGCGAGCAATTTCACAGTACATAAGTGCATACCTGTAGATAATTATGTTTTAAATATTGAATAAATCATTTCTTTTCATAGAAATTCTACACACTAAGTGGCATCGACTTGCGTAATTCTGTTCTCTCAGGTAACTCCGTTTTAAACATCATCCAATTCGACACGAGAATGTCCAATAAGTCCATCGATGTTTCTACGTAAGTGAAGAAGCTTGATGTTAAACGAGATCGTACTGTGGTACAAGCGTGTGCCTCCTCGCGCGTCTGAACGCGGAATGGTTCGCGGGCTGTGCGAAACCTCCGTAGCTTCCCTCCGCACGCACACCAAGAGGAGAGTACCCTCTGTACGGACGGGCACTAGCGCAGATGAGGCAGAATTTACAGTAGGACCCGAACACGCCGGAGTAGCGCGGATGGGAGCAAAAAGGCACTAGATACAAGGCGGCAGGTTGTAGATGGAGATGCGGTGGATTTGATTCGAGCTTTAGGTGCGCGGGAGAGATTTGTATGTGAGCGGGTGTCGCAGTGGGATCGGCGTGTATGATCGGCGTACTTTCGGTGCTTCTAACCCCCGAGGCGAAGGCGCTACGGCCCCCCGGCTGACGGGCCGACGGGCCGACGGAGCCTCCCCGCCCCTGCCACCCTCCCCCCCGAGTATTTAAAGTCAGAGTGCATCGCCAGCGAAGAGTTCATTCGCGGACGAATCTTCAAGCGTTTCGCACACGCGGCAACACCGAGAAAAAAACGCACGCACAAGCAAGAATGGTGTGCGCTTCCCAGTACTGCTCGTAGATCGCCCACCGACCCGCGTCGGAAGCTGTTTCCGATCTCCTCATCTCGTGCCATGCAGCGGTGGCCTTGATCGTGATCAGATCCTAGTTAAAGTGATAAGGACTCTAGCATCCATCCAGTTCCATTCGGGAAGATCTGCCTCCAGCTTCTGCTATCAGGGTAGTTCGGGTTTGGTCGGGATTGTTCGGCAGGATTGTTCGCCTTGCGGTCGCTAGTCCGGCTAGTGGTCGGGTGGTGATTGGTTGAGTGGTGGTTAGGAGGCTGGCTACTCCGGGCAGTCGTGCCCCGAACGCGGAGACCATTGGACGCTCAGTGGTCCCATCTTAGTATCCTAGTAACAGACTCACCAACTCACATCGACAACGATTGGAGATTGGAGATTGGACTGCGAGGAATTTTCCGACTTTTACAAATAACGGTAAGTCATTCAAACTTTTACTGCAATCTTCCTGATTTATTCAGGATATTAAAAAAATCATTCATTCATTTATATTTAATTATTCTAACAGTTAAAAAAAATTGAAACTTTTCTATGAAAGTTTTTATAAAATTAATTAAAAAAATTTTTTTTCGGAAATAACAAATTTTATTTTCTCTAAAATCAATTAAATTAAAAACATGAAAACCGTTTATTTTAATGCTGCAAAAAGTTTGGCTGTATTTTCATTCGGTCATGCATTTCACCAGACGTAAATTTTCTATTTTCCCGGCTTTGGTCGTGAAATGAAATGAATTCGATCGGGAACATTCCCATAGTGACACTGTACGTGCGAATGTCGCATCGGGTGATCGGGTCGTGTAACAGATGTTTGACTGAGTCGTTCCGTGTAGAGAAATAATTCTGCGTACTATGTGTTCTGAGTTCTCGTGGAACTATAATTTATATGCACGGAGGAACGGACCGAGCGCGTGACTGTTTTATTGGTATTATTATAAGGAGCCGATATTAAGTTCAACGCAATTCCCACTAGCGAGGGAATCGAATTCGCCGCATGGATTATTAATGATTCGTACAGTAAGCTGTAAATTAACATTTTTTAGCTTCCTCTTTTAAATAATTAAGCTTATTTATTTTAATTATGTGAAAATGCTATTCGGTAAAACCATTGAAAAATGATATTGTCTTGAAAAAGTGGCGCGGCCTAATATAAATAAAAAAAAATCGAGATATATTAATTTTTCTAAATTCTCAATAATATGACGAAATTTTTTGACTTTGCGTAATCATTAAATTCTGCTTTAGCATATTTTTTTTTTTTTTAAACATATTTTTTTCCCATAAATTAAAAAGAAATGTATTTAAAAAAATGCATTATTTCGTAATCTTATTTTATTTATCTATATAGTTGTGAATTAATCGTATTTGATTAGAATGATAAATTTTTTAATTTGTTTTATGAAATTAGGTTTTAAATATTGTGAAAAAAGTAAAAACAAAAATTCCTGCGTCTTGTATGTTAAATTTTAACTTTTAAATATAAAAAAAAATATTTATGCGACACATGGATTATCGACATAAGTGAAAACGGTTAAAAAAATACAAGTAAATCGGTTAAATTGTATAAAATACAACTCTATGAATAATTATTATTGTATATTAATTTAAATTAATCATGAACAAAAAACAAATCTCTCTTAAATTATACTGAACGACCCTGAAATCCGCGGAATGTCGAAGTTGATAAGTTATTATTGAATTAAATACTGTTATTTAAATGACTTATTTTTGATTCTTCAATAAACGTACAAATACTTTGTTGTGTCATTATTAATAAAATTAATAAGACATATTTTGTGTAAACCGCTATTTAATATATAATTATCAACACGTTATACTTCCCTAATCAGTATACTTTGAATCCTGATGGAGGAAGCTTCGCTTCCGAAATGTGGTGATCTTGGTTTACACAAAATATTTTTTTTTTGGCTTATAAATTTACTGGATTTAATTATTTAATTTAATCATTAATTTCAATATTTTCTTTTGCTGATTGATCACTCATTAATAATTCTGCGTAAAATGCATCTACATTTTTTTACGTACAAATTAATACACCGATTAATTTTATGAATTTGATAACATTTACTATGTTTTTTTTAATTATATTTAACGAAAGAGGGAACTTATGCAATTAATAAATAAATTTAAGTTTAATAGTTTAATACCAGCAAAAGCTAACGAATAGTGAGTTCTGGCTTCATCAAATTTTAACAGCTATTTCTATTTGAAGTTTGTAAGTCGAGGTAACTTTTTCACCTCATCACATTATTTCCATTATGAGCTATGGACCAATGAATTATCATTTCCACTCTTATCAAATCATTCTAAACAGAAGAAAAAAATACTTCGTAAAATGTTTGACACGGATTTTTTTAAACAATATTTTTATCTCGAAAAATTATCTTTAGTAGAATGGGGGTTAATATTGCCACCTTAACAAGTGTTTCTACTGAAAAAACCTGCATTCGCATTGCCGAGATCACGACAATAGATGGTCAATTCCTTCCACCCTCCCAGCCCCAGCTCCGTCCATTGTTCCGCTAGCAGAGTCCCGAGGGGTGGTGCAGTCTACCCACTCGCTTTATATATTATTATTATATACACTTCGGGTGGAACATTCGAGTATTTAGGGCGAAATTTGGCGAACTCGGGGAAAATTGCATTGTCGACTAATGGGGGTGCCTTAATGGTAAATGAAATTATGATTCGATTTCATCCCCCAGACTTGGCGGCTGGTATTGAAGTCTCATTAACAATCGATAGTGCATGTATTGATTTTTATTTCTGCCAGCAAACAGTATTTGCCAATGATATTTTGACATTTTTCACTTACATATTAATACGATTAAAGTTCGAAATCTGAATACAATATAATAATTAACTGATGATGCCAGTGGGACTATGCGATGGAGATTTAGTTTGGTTACTAGGCATATTGAAATCCTTCTTAAGGATCGTTTCTATTCTAATTAAGTCTCTTCTACTGATGAGCAAAATGCAAATTATTTATTTAAAATTCCAAATTTTAATAATACCATCAAATGAATACTTTTATTTTCTTCAATAGTTATTTAATTATTTTCTGGTGTCATTATTAATAAAATTAATAAGATACTTATTTTACACTACTGTTTAACATGCGATTCGGAAGCGAAGCTTCCCTCATCAGGATACACAGTATACTAAAAAATAATGAAAAGTATAAACAAATAATAAAGATAGAAATATGGTAATGTAAAAATAGACAAATCGCGGACATTAACTATAAAGATGAAAGTAGGAAAGTAATTTATTAAAATTGTAAAAATAATTAAAGAGTAAATTTATGTTAGAAATTTAAAAATTAAATTATTTATTTATTAATATAAATATTTAAAAAAATGATTTAAGTTTTCATAACTTTTTATTTTCTTGTGTTTATTTATAAAAATAATAAAAAAATGCATTTTTAAATTTCTAATGTAAAATTATTATTTAATATTTTATAATAATTTTGTAATTAGTTCATTCTTACATTATTATTTTTCTATGTTTATTTTTTGTCTAAACTTGTTATTATTTTTAAGTATTCTGTTTATCCCGATGAGGGAAGCTTGGTTTCCGAAACATGTTGCTATTTATTTTTTAAACAGTGGTGTAAACAAAGTAGTTCATATTATTTTTATTTTTATTTTCAATTGGACGCTATCACTGAACTCAGCATCTTACCGGTCCACGAAAGAGGTCGTAATTTTTTTAAAAAATTTTTCCAACTTTCATGAAGTGCCTATTTTCGTGTTCATGTCGTTAACGGTCAGCAAAAGATATGAACTTTGCAGGTTGCTAACTCAATAAATACTACGAACGATTTATCCGTTAATTTTATACGAGTAATTACTCAAATGTATAAGGTTTCAAAAGACAATAATCCTCACACTGTAATCTTTTAAATTTTACATGAAATTGGTACTGAAATTTTAGATCAAACGTTCAAAATGTTTCCACTGGTTTTAAAAACTGAATCTATTTTCATACAAACTTGCAAAGTGATGTTTAGAGCCTTATCTGAGTGCTCGCCCTTAAAAATAGGAGCTTAAAAAAAAGCAATTTATTTTTAATTTTTAGTATCAATATAATAACTACCGTTTCCTCTGTACACCAACACCGTTCCGAATGCACTCCGTGTACCACAGAAAGAGCAATAATAATATTACGGAATGCAAGTCCCTATTCTCAGTGGAAGAAATGCATCTCGGTGCATTCTATAATATCTGACCTCTGGCGAAAACAGCGGAAATGTGGACTTGCTGATATATTGTACGATTGTTTGGTCCTGCCTCCAAGTACAATTGTATGACGGTTCCACATGAAACGGACCAACTGCTGGCTATAATAATAGTAAGAACATGTAGACTTGCCTTCGTGAGTAATTGTTTCCCCCATGTCGTGTTAATACGCATATACGAGTACCTAAAAAAAAATACAATTTCAAATATTCTTTTAATTGAAAATTTTATTCACGTTCTTGTGGCTACATCTATACATATATAAAAAAATAATGTTTGTCTGTCTATCTATGCTCGATTTTCTCGAATTTTACTCTACCGGTTTCGCTGAAAACAGCACCCTTTGTTCTTTTAAGTGCCGGAAAGATTTAGAGAGTAGTTTTAATAAAATCCAATATGTAAAACTGTTGCTATAACGTTTTAAAATTGGTATGAAAAAAATTGAACCCGCCATGTTGTATTGAGGTTATCCCGTAGATATACCACTCTGGTTAGCCACAGTTTACATATTCTAAAGAAGGAGGTTTATTTGGGTTGAATATTTTCAAAATGGAAAACACAGTAGGTACCTACTTAAAAAAACTTTATTATTTAGATGTATTTTGAAAAATAAATGTTCGGAATGAAATAAAATTTTCAAATGAATATTTCTTTCTTTAGATACAGTGATAGTCGTCACAAGGCATAACTTTTACTGTCAAAAGAATTATGGCAACCAAACGACAAGCAAGAATTCACAACTTCATAACTCTACTCCAAACGAAAAACAAATCCCGAGCAAGGCCGGGTAGACGTCAGCTAGCATATAATATATCAGAGTATTTTAATATTGGGGTCCTTAACCCCTCTCAGAGGTGAGCAGCAAAACATAGAAGAGTAAACGAAGTAATAATCTTCATACACTTCTTAGTTATAAGATTTAAACTATTTTTCCCCATTTGATTTCAAGTCCAACTCGACGAAAGCTTTCTCATTAATAAATTTCATACAAATCTTCGCCATACTGCTAAAACTGAATATCTGCAAAAAATATAACAAGGAAATCTATGACTCCCAATGTATAATTGAGTTCTGAATGACGTTCCGCACGTTTAAACTATTTTTCCCCATTTGATTTCAAGTCCAACTCGACGAAAGCTTTCTCATTAATAAATTTCATACAAATCGTCGCCATACTGCTAAAACTGAATATCTGCAAAAAATATAACAAGGAAATCTATGACTCCCAATGTATAATTGAGTTCTGAATGACGTTCCGCATGTCCGCAATATTTTTTTTAATTGATATCGGCTGATCAAAGTTGGGTAAGATTTTTGTTTTTACGTATGCAACATAATTTTTCTCATTGAAATTTACAAAAACACGTACTCCTTTTAATAGGCCAAACGTATTTTTATTGCGATAAATACGATCAATTTTATTAAAAAAAAAATTTCATCTAAAGTTATAAAAATTTTTGGGAGATGTCTAAAGAAAAACAAAATATTTAAATCATCCCCTTTCTACTTTGTAAGTTTTAGCAGCATGGCGAAATTGTCATTAATTTAGCCTTATCTGTAAGATCACATGCATTCCATAAGGATAAATAGCTGCTAAAGTCTAAAGTAAACAAAGTGATCACAGCGTCCTTCACATTCATTGATAAAAGTCCAAACATAACAGTCCCGAGAGTTATATCTAACTTGCAAAAAACATTTAAAATCCTTTTTCAAATTTAAGATCCACTTTAGATGACATTCAGACGATGTTGGTCACGGTCAAAAGTTGAATAAAGTCATAAAATCGATAAAATATCGCCATGGGAAACAGGCTTTTGAGACAATTCCCAGATCAACATTCAGGTATCAAATTCACTCTCAGCATCAAAGGAGACCTTTTATCAAAGAAGGGTCTACATTTCAAAGAGTATGAATATTTATATTGATGATGTTCTCTTGATAGAAAATAGAATAATATTTCTTCGATCTGTTCGGATTCTCCTGAGATTCCAATCTGAAACCATCAATCCTTTTCACTAGTCAAGTTGTATCCTTTTACAAGTCTAGTGTGCGTCGGTTCATCACTCATATCCGATTAGATTCAATTTTAAAACAAATACAAATAAAGCTACGTTTTTCTTCATAATTCCGATCTAATACTTTATAAAATAGTTATATAGGAAGGTGTATACACGAATCAATCATTTGTTCTCAAAGAGGTTCAGTATTTCACGGAATAAAACCCTTTTTTCAAACATTCACACCCACACTTCTCTGCTTTGTAAAGATTGTAGTGTGTCACAGTAATTTCGAATTTAAAATTTTGATGTATTTAGGTTATTCTTAAATACTTCTTACAACAAAACGCATAATTTAGGGTGTCATAGATCCACTGGAATCGAGAAGCCGGGATTCTTGTGTGGTCTCCACGAAAACCTCTCTCTTTTCAGAACGAGTTATACTTATTGAAAAGGTCAATTACATTTTCTAAGTGAACATTTTTATAAATGCTTCCATTTTGGAGCGTAATTATATTGATATTTTTTCCGGGGGAGTTGATTGTAGTGTCCATTTCTAAAAGCTCTATTGGAAAACCCGTCAATTCCACACCGATGGAGTTCTTTGAATAGGCGGACCAACAAAGCTCTCACATCGGTCCATTGTACCCGGTTTCGACATCTTCAGATCTCCTGCGTCCCTGGCGCGGAGGCAGATGTAAAAAATAAACAAATCTCAACAGAAAGTGAAACTTGTTAGTAGATGTGGTCCGACAATGCCACTTGAGATATTCAAAATATCGTTGTTATTTCTTTTCTTTGTACCATGTTTTGATCGACGATGAAAAAAGAAAATAAGATTTATCAATTTGTTACTTTAGACAGTATGATATGATATTTGGTTATAATTTTTAAAGCCATGGAAACTTTTAATGTTATTTGGGTTACCCCAAGGTAGCATTTCTGAATCCAAATTAAAAAAAAGTAATTTACAATTAAGGTTTTGTACACGGAGTTGTAATTTTAAAATGTTTTAAAAAGTGTTAATGCGCTTTACTCAAGTCTTATAGATTTTTAAAATGTAAATACTGCATAAGAGTCCCAACTGCACCCAATCGTCTGAAGCCAATGAGACTATGGCATCACCAATTGGGGTATGTTATGAGGCTGAAGGTAATGGGGTGGGGAAGGAGATGAGAAAGAGGAAGGAGGGGAAGTACCAGGCTATTCAAATCTGGTCACCAAACATGCCTAAAGCCATTTCAAGCAACGTTTCGACTCTGAATGGTGGTCTTTCACCGGGGCGATACTGAAAGTATCTATGGTACTATATTATGTATTATTTTAAAATGAATGAATTGTGAAAATGACACAAATTAATCAAATAAAATTTTGTTGCGCACGCCGGAGTTTGAACCCGCGACCTCCGGATTCGCAGCCGAGGATCATAACCACTCAACCACAGAGAATCAAAAAAATAATCACTCCAAATGCAATTATTATAGACATGCTGATTTTTTAAAATAAAGGTAATTTTAAAAATCCTGTCACCTCACAATATTCCACATTTGAGGGTGCCATAGCCCCACTAGCTCCGGATAACGGAAATCTTGTGTTGTATATAAATCACACTTAAAGCCATTATCGTGCCCTTTTTGAAACCTTCAACATTTCATCACCCATTGAGCTGCATCTTCTAAATTTATTTTCCGTTTAGTATTGATTAACGATCACGGTCCATTCCACTGGCTGCACAGATAAGATCGACTTATAAATTTTGAAATGCACGTTTTGTAGGAACATCTAATTAGAAGTAAATAGCTCCTCTCACTTTCCTCTGCCGAGTGCGTACGGCTTTCAAGTACAACCTCTAACGAGTGTAAATTGAATTATCTCACAAAAAATGCATTGCTCAATAACAATTCTTGCTGCACTCGAAGCGTTGAGAGATTTTTTGTTACAAATTCTTTGATGGATGCACATTCGTCATCATGATAAATTATCGTTAATACATCGCGTCATTACCAGAAAACTACAAAATATACATTCAAAATAATCATGTTAAAACTATTTAATGTAAAGTAATAAATTACCTATTCCACTAGCATTTAGTAGAAATTTTTCATCGTTTTCATTATATAGTTTCTCAATTTTGTGAAGAGAAGAATTAGTTTCAGATTGAAATATAAATACGTGAAATGGTTTTCAATTTGCAACCATATTACACTTGTTTAATTAATTTATAGTACTTAACGCTTTATAAAAAAAAAATTAACCTCAAAAAGTGACGATCGTTGAATTCCTGCATTAAAAATACAGCGTTAACGAAGAAAGAGCGTCTCATTCTTATACTTATATTGAACTTTTAGTACAACAACGGTTCTTTCTTATTTTTATTGGTAAAATAAAAACGAACCCACACCTTAAAGTAAACTAGTTGATAAAAACTCAATAAGCTAAACCTTTCGATGAAATTAAATTAAATTCAAATTCGTTACACATTTCACTCGTTTTGCTTTGTATTATGTACGATATCTGGGAGCAATCAATAAAGCCGCAATCCGACATTGAGAGCGGGTACCGATATAAAATAAATACCTTTCCCGGCTGATGTCAATAAACTTGGCACCGTTAATTTGGACAAGATTCGGACCGACAAAAAATCCCTGTCGGTGAGCGAACGAACCAAACGTTAAGGTTTAATTTTTAAATCCCGTATGGTTTATGAAGGAAAACAGAATTAATTTCGTGTGCCACAGAGCGTGATCGTATTCAGTATCTCATTAGATCATTTGACTGCGGGCAAACATATTGTTTATATGACCGTGATAATGCGTTTTTAATAATGCAAAAACCATTTTTTTTCGTTTTTAATTCCTGCTTAGATCGCCGATAGAGTCGGGGAGTACGAGCAATGAATGGCTTTATCAAGATCTCGCGGATTTAAAGTGTTGCTCGACAAAATTGTAACAATCTGCTAGAATCTACACAAAAACCCAAACTTACACAGAACAGTCAAGTTAAGAATACATTCATTACTTGGGTAGATTTATGATAATATTTTACTAGCTTAACAATTGGATAATATTTATGGAACCAGGGATATGGTAACATGTCTTCATTTTTAGGAATTTATATGAATATTTCAAAACTCGTTATGGAATTGACGTTACAGCTGAAAACACAGAATTTAAAAGGCACGAAATTTTATTCTCATCATTCCAAAGTTTTTGTTATCATATTCAAAGAAATCATAATAAAATACCTTCTCATATTGACGAAGGCAAATCATTTGTATGTGTATTAATATCCACCTCCTCGTGCTTTTACCATTTTTAAATCAATCTTCACTTTTCTTACCAATCTTTATGGTCAACACAATTAAAAATAGAAACGTACGCAATACGAGCATCTCGATATTAGTAGGTGTTAGATTTATTCGGTTGCATAATGACCCCGCGTCACGCCTCGGAGGTCATTGGCACCTCACTGCTCCACAATCATCAAAGTGTCAAAATCAACTGAAAGGAAAAAGTGTCTACCTTTCCAATTAGCACCCATCGCCCTGAGAAGGTGACTGACTCTGATAATGACGATTGTGAATGATGATCATAATCACCCGTGTTGTACCTACCTGTTAACCTGCTAAGCACCCACCATCTTTGTGGCGAATATGTGCGAAGTTTATCAGTCAACAATTATGGACAAACGTCGTTGTTGACTAACTGGCTTTTTGTTTGTTGAGATAAGACTTGTTTGCTTGATTTATTGGACACTGTGACTTTGTATGTGTCGATGTGATTTATGGTCTGCCAAATTGAGTAAATAAGCTGTCATTGATACGTTTTAGATTATATTCATTGCGTCTAAGAAAAAAAGGGTCAGTTTTTTCATCCCTTCCTTTAAAATATGTTTTTTGGTCAGTTTCCTTTTTAAATTTGAGTCTGTAATCATATCTGATAAACGTTCTCTAAACTTTCATCATAACCTCCTCATCCTGTTTAAATTCATCTATTGGGGAGTGCCATAGTTCCACTGGCTCTTGCAGTGGGAATTTTGTGTGGTGAGGTATAAAAAAGGAGTCCGTTGACCCATGAATGAGGAATTTTGAATCGATGACATTTGCGGTTTCCTAGTATTTTGATGAGGACCAACAAAGACTGCAAATAATCAATAATTACTTTGGCCTTCAGAATTGATGTAAGAATGATACTGCATTATTTTCCTTCAACAAATACATCTTAAGAAAAAAAAATACTTAACCTTTAAGAAATATTAGAAGAGAAATTTTCGTTGCATTGTCAGCTTCCCACTTTGATAATTTAAACAAATTTAATGGTTATAGTTATTCAGTTCTAACGAATAAGATCTTTAAATTACAGGTTTACATCTCGTAAAACATGACTTTAACTAATAATGTGAATAGTTAAGTGATTGTTTCCTATTTCGAGTGTTTAAATGGAATCAGCACCTTAATGGGGCTACACCTAATGAATAGGTAATCAGATAGAGCTGGTTCTTATTTAGCAAATCAACCGCAGAAATAACAATTGGCTATTCAACGAACCTTCCAAGTTCTGGTGAGTCAACCGGACCGCGAGGGGTTAATAGTCTCCCAGTGAGTGGACATAAAGTTGATTTGTAATAAAATACACGTTAATGCTGCGTTTACTTACCTAAAATCCTTACGCGTAGGTAATATGCAAATTGCAAAGGTTATTGTAATGTCGGCCCTGTATGCAAGTACTAACGAGATAAAGCGGCTTTACAACTGAAAGGAAGCTAAAAGCCTAACGGGGAAGAAGCAAAACATATATGTTTAGAATTGCTTATCAATGCATAAGAATTAATCCATAAAGTAAAAGATATGAAAATAAATTCTAAATTTTACAAATCGGAAAAAGCGTTAATAGTGAATTAAGTTTAATTAATAATAAAAAAAATTTGAATTGCTCTCACCTGAATTTATTTTCAAATTAATATTTAATAATAAAAATAATATATTATAATATATATATTTTAATTTCTAATATGTATTTGTTATTCAATGATTCATAATATTTTTTTATTAACATTTTTGATTAATTACTTGATTAGCTAAAAGTACTTTAATCAATTTTTGTTTATGTTTGTAATTTGTCTATTCCTATATTATTGTGTTCTATGTTTATCATTTGTCTATTACTTGACATTATTATTTTTTAGTATTCTACGTATTCCTGATGAAGAAAGCATCGTTTTCGAAACATGTTGATATGTGTATATTAATTAAGTGGTGAATACAAAGTATTTTTTTAATTCATTTAAAGTTTTATTTGGTTAAATAAAATCCCTACTGAATTTCAAGAAAAATATTTTTTAAATACTGATTAGTAAATCAGATAAAAACAGAGAGTGTGCTGCAACCAGGTTTTGACGACTTCCTGCAGATATTAAATTTGAATAGTTAGATACATCTAAACCATCTTCATCCCTTTCTTTCGGCCTCACAAATTCTCCATTCGGAGGGTATCTTAGATCGAATGGCATAGAGCTGTGGGATTCTTGTGTGGTATTCAAACAAGCCAAATAAATAAATATTATACTTAACCGTCCCATAGCAACATCATCACTAAAATCTTATACCTCTTTTTCGTAATAATAACCATCTTTTATTCAGCACACGTATCCTCCTCATTTTCGATAGATGCAACGCGTTTTTTCGACCCATAAAAAAAAGTTTATCGCCTCTTTAGGATGTGCCAAAAATCACTAAGTGAATTTGACTCGCCTTCCTCGAGTGTATGACACACTTGCATACAAAAACACCGAATAAGTTGACTCCATTGTAGGTGAAATGTGCAACGCGACATTCTTCGTCGCGTCTAGTCCAAGTCATTAGCATACTGTGCTACCGTATTTAAATACTGCGGGAATAAAGGCAGCTCCCATAAACATGACATTTGTTTAAATATGCAGATATGCCTGCAACATATTGTCATTTTCGCATGATGAACTCGTGTCATAATAAGTTTGTAGGTCACAAGTCCAAGGCACAGGAGCGCTATGATTTTATAAACTGGTAATACAGATGGAAAACGCCCAGCGATGATCGCGTTTTTATCATTTCAGGAAAGGGCTTAGAAATTGGTTTCATGCTCGTATTACCTTCGTGGTTGGTCATACAACAATAGTTTTTCGGTGTATTTCCTCTTACGTAGTTACACAAATAGGTTGCTGATGATAACCGGTAACCAGTGCACGAACATTACTTATATAACAGCCGTATATTCATACCATGAGGGAAGGGTGGAGAGATCTGTCAGACTTCGGCTCCTCATGTGGTGAAATTTATCCAACGCTCAAATAATACGAATCAGAAAGCTCATCTAAATTAAAGTGACGAGACACATTTCTTGAATCCCAGCTTCAAAGTCGAAACGGCTTCATAAATTTATCGATAAACATAACCTAAAAGTTATGACACCAAAAAAGCTCTAATCGTTCTTTCCACAAGCTCGTTAACAGACATTACCACCAAAATGGCAAATCTCCCATCTATGACATGATAAAAACTCCGCCTTTGACAGCTCAATCATTAGTTACAAATATGGCCGTTGTCAAGTGTCAACTTTCTCTGTCGGTTCGGTGGCCTTTTGTGTGGATTTTGACGGCCTTTGACTGTCTCTGTGGCCGCGGACAATGGCCGTGATATTGCCATTGCTCTCCTGACATAAATCTTACTCGTCTGGGGTACTGTGTCATATTATTATTGCAATTCATTCAATAGCTGCTCGACCTATGAATTCAAGTTCTTTGTTGGAATTTTTGTTTGTATTACTTTGTCCTTGTCCATTTTGCCTACCCTAAAACAACATATATATAAATAGAATTTTCACATTATTAATACGAGTCAATGAAGATAGTCGTAAGAATAACTGATAATTTAGGGATTTTCGCTTCCAGAACATATTGATATTTATATATTAAATAGTGGTTTATACAAAACATTTCTTATTTAGTTTAGTAAGAAGAACATGTTAGATTTTTCATAATATAAACTATTCAAAATTATCAATTCATTTCATACTATCTCAAGTTACAGTTGAAAATGTCTACATCTCATAGGTTTTTGTAGTTTTGTATTTAAGTCCTATTAAACAGTTTTTTCCCGTATTTGGATTTACAGTGTGGTATTCTAAATAAATCGTTCACGCATAACACATACAGAAAAAAAAGTTTAACTCTTTAACGATATAGGAAGCTTTTAACCGGCTTTTTAAATTCAGAACGTTCTGTTAAAGTGATGAAATGTACTGTTTTGGCAGCTTTTGCAGCATTGTTAAAAACTGTACAAATACACTTGCAAAACGAACTTCTGTTGTAACATATTGGAAAGTAGAAACAACTTTATAATTTATGTACTTGATTCGGATTAAGGCTAGCTATGGGTGTAGCGGACACTCTCGATACACGAGGTCTGAATGCACAGCAGTAAACAACATTATGATCAAAGGATGTAGGAGTATTCTTATGAAGGTTGCATCCCATTGTGATTCACAAATATGACACTTAAATTATATACAACCTTTTGAAATTGAAAATACAAATAAGTAGGTGATATCAAATGACGAGGTATATTTAGGGCCGGTTTTATGACCATCCGTTCGTAATGCTTGATATCGTTTTTAACTAATATTTTGTTCATCGGTTTTAGATTTAGAATGCTGATCATTTGACAGCTGTCAGTTGTTGCCAGAAGATCGCTTATTTGAAACCGTACACAATTTAAATTAAAAGTACAATATATAATTTGAATTTGTGAAATGTATTCCTTATAGCACAGTGAAAGTAATGACGAGCGAATGGCAATAATTCAATAATAATAATAATTGAATCATTTGCATAGCGCCGTTTTTGTGAAAAATCACCTCAGGGCGCTGTACAAATTATTACGTACAAACAGTTCATTCAAAGAAACATTATTTTACTTTTTATTCAAGTTAACGGTCCGTTAACGAAAAGTTCGTTTATAAAACTGGTCCATAGTAGCTTCTATTGGAGTGGTAGATAGGCGTTTATCTCCAGACTCATGAGACCATAATATTCAAAAATACAAAATTACACCAATTTAGAAAGTTTTCAGATTTTCGCTATCGAGGAGGATAGCGAAAATCCCTTAAAAATACATATATTTTAAAATATAGGAAGCTGGCCATCGTCTTTCTACTTTCATACAGTGCTGCAGTGACACCGTTGTGCGATGTTCACTTTAAAAACAAACAAGTAAAAATATGATTCATCTGCATGGTAATGGGAAAGGAGTCCAAGTGGACCTGTTAGGTTTAAATTTACTGATTGTACACCGCCCAGGACATGACAGGACAATGATCCTGGAACAATATAACACGGAAGACAGGGCTAATTACGGACACCGTTCGGGGACGGTGTTAAATAATTTATTTTATTATACAACTATACTTTTATTACGGACATCCATCTTTGTTCATTATATCAAGTTCCTTTGATCTCCCTGAGCCGTTGAGCAGTCCACTCCGTCGTAAAACCGCCGTAATGTCTGATACACCCTTTTATTGATTCATTACGTTATTAAAACCTATTTAAATTTCAATGTGAAAATAAAATCTCACGCGAGGAATTCCTACAAGATGGTCTTTCTTCAAATTAGATAGAAACTTCATTTATATCCAATACAGAAATCAAATTTTGGTCGAAATATGCACTGCTGACACAATGATCGAACTATCCGTTTTCGAAACATTTAAATATGTTTGTCCCATCATCGTTGAAAACATCATTTGATTATATTACCATTATTTGACTTTCAATTTTTTCGATTAAATCATACACACATAGTGGAATTGACACATAGTGGAATTCCATTGTAATGATTAAATAATTTAAAAAAAAAAAAACTATTTTTTCGAAAATCCTAGAAAAACCTCATTATCGATCAGTGTTCACCAAACTTTTGTTAGATAAATAATATAAAATCATCTTTACAATAAAAACAACTATAACTCATTTTAAAAATCATTTTTGAAACCAGATTGATATACAAAGTAATATTATGAATAAATTCAAAAGTATCATACAAGTCACGTCTTGTAAAATTATGCCATAACAATACTGAAAAATATAATTCAAATAAAATCGTGGTTTGTTACCCCTGACATTCAAAATTGTGTATAACACATAGTTGCATAAATTGTACCAGTCTGAAGATAAAAGTGGAATAAAGTTAAAAAGTGTTTTTTATTTAAATCGTTATTCATAATAATCCATCTTCAACGAGTAATCTCGATTATGTCAATCGCTACTTTGCGGTAAGAAGGTCGAATTACTATTATATGTTCGATGGTAAAGAAAGAGTGGTTCATTGTCAATATTTCAACAAACTCATTCAAAAAAATCACTAGATATTAAAAAACGATTCTTCCATTATTGAAACTTAGTTCAAGATCATCTTAAGGAATTTTTGAATTAAAAAAAAAATTATCATGAAGTATTTCTTTCTCATTTAATAGTTCCTCATTTATATTTGAATGCCTTGACAAATCAATTTAATTTAATTATAATTCAAATCGGCGACTTATTGATTAAATCAGATCGGACATGACACAAATCAACAATCATCTCGTGAATTAACTTGTTCAATCTATAAAACCTGTCTAAAATAATATCTTCTCCCTTCCCACATATATTGCATCGTATTTTTTCGTTACAACTTGCAACATTTTTGATACGTGTGAAATTCGTAATATTACGCTATTATCTTACAAACGTCGTTCCCGGATCTTCTTTTCAAAAGATGAAATCATCTCCCCTATTATTATATTACGTACGAGATAACGTTTTTTATACGAGCACAATACCCCATACATACTCGTACACCAGCAATAATCGCACATGACAAACAAAACATGAAACCAAGAAAAAAAAAACTGTTTTTTTTTGCAACGTTAATCCTCTGATCATAACGCCCATAAAATCGCCGTCTGTTTTATACGTCTAGTATCTTAACAACATGCCTTAAATTGATAACTATCAATCAAGTCATTAAAATACCCCTCTGAACACTATAGGTGTCTTAATTTACCGTCATCAGGATTTCAATTAACAAGAGAGGAGTCACGAAATCTTAGATTAAATTCAAGATCCAAGCTATAACTCACAACAAATTAACAATGCAGCTATAATCCTAACATTAATACGTTTTTATATCGATGTCCACATTTTAATTTCTTATTTACATTCCTTAATACCTTATAATGATCATCTTAACATTTACCGGTTAATTAAGTTTAGGCGAATTATCTAGCGAATCTCCGTTTAAAAAAATTAATGTTTTTCCGTCTGTCCTCGATTATCTCAAAAATTGCTCTACCGATTTCGCTGAAAATAGCACAGTGTGTTCTTATTAGTGCCGAGAAGTTTTATACAGTAGTTTTAATGTAATCCAATATGTAAAACTGTTGCTATAACGTTTTAAAATTAGTATGAAAAACACTAAACCCGCCATGCTGTATTGAGGTTAACCCATAGATATACAACTCTGGTTAGCCACAGATTACATATTCAAAAGAAAACACAGTTCTTAAGTGTGTACATACACACTTAAGAACTTTTCATTTATATGTTTTGAAAAAATAAGTGTTTGACATGAAAAAATATTTCATTGAGTGTTTCTTTGTTTAGAGATACTAATAGTCGTCACAATGCATTACTTTCGCTGCCAAATCAATTATGGCACCCTACAAGCAATAATTCACAACTTTATAACTTTATTATCAAAAATAAATAATCCCGAGCAAGGCCGGGTACACAACACCTAATCTAAAATAAAAATTAAAACATGGAAATCGAAAGGAAAATGTATCAATGCCATTATTTCATGATGTGTAACTTAATTTACTGATCGAGTCATATTTCGTAATAATATAAGTACTCTTTATTCTTATTACGTATATATATATATAATTATAATTACGTATATATAAGAATTTCGTCGCTGGTATGGAGAACTGTTAAGCCTCCGCATTCAGAATTTCTACGTAGTTACATATTACAAGCTTCCCTTGAAACCTTCATGTTTTTATGCATTTAAAAAATGTGTGTATTATTTTATAAAATAATCTCTATTCAGATGTCTAGTTGAAAAAGTAATTATATGATATTATATAATTCCCCCGATAGAAAAAATTACAAAGTATGCTCAGAAAAATATAAATAATACGTGTGGCTCTGTTGTTTACCACGTTATAGGTATGCAAACATTCAGAGTGTTTTTTAAATACTTTTTATGTAAGCAGTATTTAGACATTTGCTTTATTCTAAATATGTCATGGTTTATTAAATATTTTTTAAATGGTCGCTTACGCCCTAAGCATCATTCATATTAGCGCGTTCCCCCTCTCTTTCGTATTAACATATCTCCTTTTTAAATAATGTCCATTGATGGGTCTTGACATATATCATGTACCTGTACTTTAAACAGGCGTCCTGGTAATTGAAATTTTAATAAAATCTGTTGATTTCGTAGGGCAATTACTCCTGAATAGACGACCCTAATTGAAAATCGTAAATTGCAAATCGTATGCAAAGGTTTTACGCGAGATCCATCAGTGTCCACTGACGTTGAGGATACGGCTGTACAGTGTACACTGGCTGTTGTAAATGATGACTCCGTTCATCATGATTCAATCCTCCGCCTGGTTTACCATTATTACCATCCTTTGCGCAACCTGGTGGAACTTTTTACTCCCGCTAATGATGGCGATGCTTCGGTGGAGATTCTCGACACATCTTCAATGCGGGCGCAATTCTCAGACCGAGGAAACACCATAAATAATTAATACTTTTCTTCAGGTTTTAGCGAAATATTATGGCGATGACTCCAACTCGTAAAAAAAATTGATTTTTATTTGGATTTTACCTATTCTCACTCGCAATGGTATAATACTGTTTGAGTTTACGTGTCATAAAAAATCTTATTTATAAATCGATATAATTATTTATTGAAAACACGAGGTGATCTTGTAATGTTTCGGACAGCCCTTCAGAGTGCATCATCACGGCAGGTGAAGAGAAATTTCAATACGACTTAATATCACAAGAATAAAAAAACATTATTCTTTTAATATGCTTAAAAAAATTAAACTATATTGCTAATGAATGAAATATTGCTTGTAATTAAGGATATTAAGTGAGAAATTACATAATTCTCTTAATATTTCAATTATTTTCGTCTTTTGATTTGCCCGTGCGCCCAGCGAAAGAAAAAGCCTTCGTAAACGAACGCAATAATTAATAATTGATAACATTGATAGCATTAGGTATACCTACTTTCTATTATATGTAGCAGACTACACCACAACAACCGCTATATTGATTGGTCTTGGGAATAGCAGATCTTGTATGTCCATATTCCCCACAAGGAGATGTCATGTCTCATAGCAGACTATCAATAATTATTGTAAAACACACTCTGGACAATCGGTTATCCATCTACAGGGGGAATTTCATACAATTCTACTTGATAATTGTCACTTTGAAAGAGACCGATAGATATACGAGTATAGTATAGTTCTCGGAACTATAAACTGTCACAAGCTGCATTTTCCGATTGAATTATTTTCTCAGTTTATCGGATTATTACATGAGTAATCGTATTTTCTGATCGTACCAGTTGATGCATCGTTCTATAGCGAGTGTTTTGTAAATGTCACTACGTCTTTTACGTTTCTATTTAGTTATGTTTTAAAATTCAATACACTGTTTTTTCCTCTATTTATAAAAGATTTTTTTAAACCATTGTCACGCTTGTATCGCTTTACAGTTTACGATTATATTCAGTTAACTTTTTATAATCATTTTATTACTAATAATGCAGAAGAAGGTGTGTATTCATATTTTAAGATTGTATTTAATTTTTTATGTTGAAGTTGCTTCGTATTTTTAGATTTAACAAAAGACAGTGTAAATAAGAGACCACTTAGTATTTTTGAGTGCACCCAGTTAATGAATTGTTTTATGTTATATCATGGAAATGATTAGAAGACATCATTGAGTCACTGCTTTGCATAGTGCATTAAATTGCATATAAAATCAATTACTGATATAAATAAATACGTGCAGTTTTATGCCTTATAGACTGTCGTTACTGTTGACATACATAATGTAACTTTTCACAAGGAGTACGTACATATTACAATATAGTCATGACATTGGAATTCTCGCGTCTCACGTGAATCAAACGATGAACGTGAATGTAATAGCAATTTGACATATTGATTTGCACTTATCGTGTGAATTGATAATGACGGGCTTGGAACTATTTTTCCTAGAAGAGATGGCTGGACTGGAGGTCAGAATTCTCTTAAATATCCGTTTATTTTTAGCGACATAACTCTGGCTTCTTAGAAACTTCAGTTATTTATAAGCAAACTGACTTATAGTTTATTAGAATATTTTCACGTTTAAAAACACCGTTTGACACAGCCATGTCGTCCGAAGGCGATACAACTGTCACGCGTAAACATAACCACACCAAGCGGAGTTAAAAAGCATTGTTTCTTGTTAATATTTTTGATTTTTTTAATATCAAATTTACAGTTGAGTTGACAACGACTGTCATAAGTCATTCCATTAATGGTTTATTTTTTAAGTGCAGTGAATAACAGATCTGGACTTTTAGCATCGTATTCCTTTCAAATAAAACATGACACAGATTATTAAAGAACATTAAGTTTAGAAAAGGAAACATTTTCTGGTTTTTCTGTGTTGAAGTCACTCGCGCGAAAACACCGAGTGCATTTTAATAGCGTTTTATAAAAACTATTGTAGTCACGAATGTATGACATCAGTCCGTACCATCTCTAATCATGTCTTTTTTATTCTTCCGCAGGTAAGCATCACACACCAACCCGAGTTCATCACATCTCCAGAGATCTGACAAAACCAATAATAATATTATATTGTGTTAATTACACCGCTGAAAGGTAATTAAGTAAAACAGTATAACTTTAAGATTGATTAATTAAAAGAAATTATTTAATTAAATTAAAAGAAATCAATTAATTAATTTAAATAAATAAATTAATTAAATTAAAAGAAATCAATCAATCAATCAGAAATCAAATTCGTTAAATTAAAAGTACTTATTTAATCAAATTAAAAGATATTATTTAATTAAATTAAGATCAATTAATAAATTAAATTGAAACCAATTAATTAATTAAATTAAGTTCAATTAATTAATTAAATTAAAATCAATTAATTAATTAATTAAAAATGATTTCATTAATTAAATAAAAATAATTTTATTAATTAAATTAAAATATATTTTTTAATTAAATTATAATAAATCAGTTAATTAAATTAAAATAATTTTTTTAATTAAATTATAATAAATCAGTTAATTAAATAAAAATAAAAATTAATTAAGTTAAAAGATGTCCCGACAGTCGATTACGTAAAGTTTACGTAAAAGACGCCGATTTATACAGCGATTGCTAGTTCATAAATCATCTATTAGAAGCACAATCTATTGCTAGTAAACAGTTGCGTAAATGTTTAAATTCAATAATTTGCTGTTGTGGCAAAATTCTCCAAGGCGTCGGAATTAGGTTCCCCATGCAACAAAATTTACAAACATTTTGTAAGGAAATCTATTACGGCATAATTGCTCGGTGCATTTGCCGCTTTTCAGTTTGATGTGAACATTTTTCAATGCAATATAAAACCTTGTTAATTATGATTCAGTTTGTTGTTCGGTGAATGAAGTCCCTTGATTACAGAATTTGATTAGATATTCGACCTCGTCATACTTTGGCCCATTCACAACGAATCTTGAGAAACTATCTGAAAGAAATACTAGGAGAGTTTGCTTTATTGATTCAATATTATTAGTTGGCATTTGTTACAAAGCATTTCAGTAAATTATATGCAAAGTGATGTAAAATAGTTTCATTAAATATTACTAAACCATTGGAAATAAGTACTACGCAAAGTAACTTGCAACTGTTGAATTTATTCTCCGCGAGTTAAAGTCTCATATTGTGATTCTTATTATTATTAATTAAGGTTGTTTTTGGGATGATTTTTTGAAGCCTGCACCAAACAGATTTTTAAAACATTTTTTCGGAGGCTGTTTGAAAAGTGTGCATGGGACAATGATTAAATTACCGTCTCCGCGATGTAGAGGCGATGTAATATCTCTGCAGTCTAATTTTGCGTGGTCAAAAATTATTAATATTTTTTTAATACAAGGATAATATATAAACATACAAATGTTATTAAATACGTAATGTAGAAAATAATAAATTAATAATTTCTTCAAATGATTGATAACTTTGTGGCATCATTATTAATTATATAATTGAAAATACACTTTGTATATACCACTTTACATAAAACATATAAATATTTCTACATGTTTCGATAGCAATGCTATCATCTTCAGGAATAAATGAATACTAAAAATAATTTCAAGTATAGAAAAATGATATAAAATTTAAAACAATAATTTAAGAATATACAAAATATGAGCATAAACAAAAATGAATTAAAGTAGGTAAGAAATGTTAATGACAAAATAATTATAAAACATTGAATAATACATTTAAATTAGAAATATAAATAAAAAATATTATTATTAATATTAATATGAAAATAATTTTAAGAGATTACTATTTTAAAAAAATATTTGATTATTTATTAAAAAATTATTATAGCATTGCTATCGAAACATGTAGAAATATTTAAATATTTTAAGCAAAGTGGTATATACAAAGTGCATTTTCAATTATATAATAAATTAATAATTGGAATTTCTTCGAAATATGCGTAATACCTTTGTGTCGTCATAATTAATAAGAATTATTTTGTTTATTTCACTGTTTTAATATATAAATATCTACATGTATCAGAAGCAAAGCTCCCCTCATCAGTATATTGTTTATCGTGATGAGGGGAGCTTTGCTCCCGAAAATATAGATTTTTATATATCAAAAAAAGTGGTTTAAACAAAGAAATTCTTATTGAATACTACATTTATAAATAAATGTAGTTAGAATCAAAGATGATATAGGCCTCCTGTGTGGAGTTACTGTAAAAAAAAGTTTACAAAGAAGATTTAATTGTAAGATATTTATATAAATTGATGTGTACTGAACATATAACAAAACAAAAAATCCCACATAGGCAAGGCCAGTACGTTAGTATACTTGATATTGTTAGGGGTAGTTAAAATTGAGTTTTTATTTAATTAATAAATAATTCAAAGCAATTATTTTCATCCCTAAAATCAGTTAAAATGTGAGATGGAAGACTTTAACCTCACCCCGCTATCTTAAATGTAAGTTTTATAATTTAACAATGTCTTTAAAAACGCGATTTATTGTAATGTTTAGAGAAAAATAAACACGCTAAGTATACAGCTAAGTCGCATATAATTTATTTACAAATCTGCATCGTCCATTCACGAGCACCTATCGCTAATTCCGTAATATATTCAGCATTGAAAACTCACCTCCAGTCATAAAGTAGGCTGACGGTTATACAACCGACCGGTTGGTTGAACCAAGTTCAAGAGTGAATCGTTGAATAAGAGAACGCGCCGCAGGCGAGCCCGTGTGAAAGGAATGAACGGAGTGGGTGGCGAGCGGGAGCGGGCGGGCCTTGTTATTACGAGAAAATAAACTGTTGACTCGACTGCCGGTCCATTGTTTCGATGAATTATTCACCCGATGCGACCGTGATTTAATTCGATTCATTGAGAATTTGCGTAATTAGGATTTTATACCATAACTAGCCTGTTACTCATGAAAATTCACTTGGCAAGATGAAATCTGACAAATTTAGTTTCAACATCATAAAAAACTAACACATTTTTAAATACAGAAAAAACGTTATATACATTATTACATGGATTTAAAAAGATTATTTTTGTATTTCGATCCATTTCTTCACATAGATTGGGGAGACCGGGTATTATTAATAACTGTCACACTTTTTAGTTTTCGATTTTTCTATTTTTCTGCGTAAGGAATTTTAAAGTTTTTCATTCAGAACACGGAGGTTCAAACATATGGCTATATTTATAAATAAAATTAAAATTCGATTAGAGAGTTTATTTAATAATATTAATCGTTATAAAAAGTGTCCCTTCGTGTGACAATAGACACTGGCTCGGGGTTAGTTGTCACACAGGGTGGGAATGGTTGTCATAAATACAACCTAATCTAGTGAGAATATTTTAATGATTAGAATATTTATGCATCAGTTAAAATATATCCTACGTGAATAAAACATGTTAACAAATAATGCAGAAGTATGTCGATTTATTCAAACATTCG
Organism: Halesus radiatus; assembly: GCA_022606495.2. Taxonomy (NCBI): domain Eukaryota; kingdom Metazoa; phylum Arthropoda; class Insecta; order Trichoptera; family Limnephilidae; genus Halesus; species Halesus radiatus. Next base: position 125,615 of record JAHDVE020001495.1, read on the forward strand.
CTATGATGGAACATTACAAATCAATAAAAAGAAATGAAAATAAAGCTCCAGCTAGATTTGCTGCCTTCCGGGTTTTCATTGAAAGAGTCGATCTATTCTTTCAAAAAGATATGAGCTCTGTGACAACTGACCCGCGTGACAACTAAACCCGGTCTCCCGTATCTAAATCAGTTCCAATTTTGAAAATTGTGTATAATCGTTCGTACCTACGTAGAAAATTTGTTATCTAATGCCAAATTTTCATCTCTACTGAGATATAAAAGTGTGATATGGGCGTGTCTGTGTGCTCGAATAAATTGCACTTTTTTTTCTTTTATTTTGTGCAATTGATTAAACATGCTCAAATTTCGAAAATCTTTCTGCACGAGAAAATTAATTTTTTGGCCTTTATTGGACCTAAGAATTAAAAAGTTTTTATGTAAATTGGCGACATCAGTTTTCTTTCGATTCTGTATGAATTACACTTATCGCCTACCTACCTATGTTAAAATTATTTATGCCAAGGAAATCTTACGAAATGTCGTTTTTTATGTTTATTTCCGTCAAGGCAGCATGCAAATTTGACAAAGATATGAAAACCACACAAAAACATTACGATTATTAATTTTAATTGTTAAGTATATACAAAAGCGTTAAATCCTATCCTTTATAATTATATTGAGAATTATTATTGTAATTTCTTCAAATATTGGTATTCACTTTGTGATTATTAATTTGTATTCACTCATATTAATAATAAAAATAATTTATTTTTTAATTTTTAACATAAATTTGTTATTCAATATTTTATAATATTTTTTATATTGATATCTTTGATCAATTACTTACCTACTTTAATCATTTTTTGTTTGTGTTTATAATTTGTCTATTCTTTCATTATTGTGTTCTATGTTTATCATTTGTCTATACTTGACATTACGGAGAAAAATGGGTTGGCATTAACTCAATTGGCTAGAGTGCAGGACCCGGATCTAGAGGTCCTGGGTTCGAGTCTCAGATGTGACCGTTACCTTTTTATCTTGTCTCTTTCAATGCTTAAAAAAAATCATACAAGTATCTTATGATACCTCAACACAGGTTCTCCTAGTTAGATAGGCACAGTACCATAACCCTTTTAACATTAAGATAGTATAAATGAATAAATGTATTTAAAATTATTTTGTTTTCACCACTTTATTAATATACACATGTATCGAAAGCGATGCTTTCTTCATCAGGAATATATATACTAATGAAAGAAATAAAATAAATAAATACTAATAATACTGATGAAGAAAGCATCGTTTTCGAAACATGTGTATATTAATAAAGTGGTGAATACAAAATAATTTTTAATTCATTTAGAATTAGTCATATTCATTCATGGATACGCTTTCCTTTTATTTGTCTATCTGTGGGTGGGGTTCACAAGACGTAAAAATAAAATCTTCAAACAAAACTCCACTAAAATAAGCAATGAAAGGGCGCACAGTTTCAGGCCTGAAGTAATTATAGACCGAGTTTTCTTCTCCTTTAATTAACAACTGGAATGAATTAGATAAAATGAAGTTTACGCTACATTTAGTACTTGGAAAAGGGTCTGCTGGCACAGGAAATAGTTGATTTGTTTCTTGTCAACCCGAGTGATGCATATAGAACGGTCTCTCTTTATTTTACGAGTATTTTAAGAATACATTTCTATTTAATGCATCGTTTAATGCGGGTTTATGTGCAATGCTTGGTGCGTTTCACTGAATAGTTTCTTTACTTGACACTAAAATATGTCAAACACTTCGTTTTTTTCCTACTCTCCACGCGTTGAGTTATCTTCGTCGTTAAATTTAAAATGGTACAACATTATTTAGATAGCTTAAAAGTTTTTGATTTATATTATATGTTTAATTGAAATTGTTAACGTAAGGACTTCTGTGTAACTATTATTACCGTGTGCAATATAATATAAAAAACATTATTAGAAATCAGCTAATAATTATGAATAATTTCAAGCGAAGCACCTGAAACAATTTGACCTTAATCACATTTGTGAATTTATTGTCATAAATCATTATATCACAACCCTAATTTTTACACATAGCACATCAAATTTAATAATGTTATTATTAAGTAGATCAAAGCCATTTTCAAACTGCGGTCAGGCCACATTGCGACGACCTACTTATATGATTTTATTTACTGCCACCCAATTTTAATTTGGAGGGTGTGTAAAATGATTTTTTATCGGTAAAACCTATTTACTTTGAAGATAATTGTAATAATGTCTTCAATTTGACCGGTCAGTGGCTGAGTTGGCATCGCGTTTGGGTCTCACTCAGGCGTCGTGAGTTCAATTCCTCGGCTGGCTAAGTCCTCCATTACGACACAAGCAACATCTTCCGCTTACTGTGATGGTAGTAGGAGATTTTCAATTATTTTTAGGTTATTCGTAACTAGGGAATATTTGTCTTTCATTTAAAATAAAATAGATATGCAGTTTTTTTTTTAGCGTCATTATTAATAAATTAATAAGGAGTACTTTGCTTACACCGATATTTTTAATATATAAACATCAACATGCTTCGTAAGCGATGCTTTCCTAATCAGGACATACATTAGAATACTGTGTATCCTGACGAAGAGAGCTTAGTTTTCAAAAAATATGGATATTTATACATACAAAATAGAAACAAAACACTTCTAATGTAAACGACGCACTTCTAATTAATAAATTAATTAAAAATTACTTTGTATTCACCACTTTAAATTTATTTATATTTATATATTCCCGATGAGGAAAGCATCGCTTTCGAAACATGTTGATATGCATATATTAGTAATGTGGTGAAAAGTGAATATCAATCTTTTGAAGAAATTACTCCTTATTAATTTATAATTGTGATAATTTAAAATATTCTGTGAAGTGCTTACAGTTGAAAGCTGTTTTCACCACATAAAGTGTTTTCTTAATAGTTTTATAATGACGTGATTGCCATATCTGTAAAAATAATTAAAATCTAAAACACTTGCGGAACATAATAATAACACTATTAAATTAGATTTATTTAAAAAAAAAATTATGAATTTCTACCAATTAAGCACAATAAAAATTAATAATTACTAACTGAATATAAACGTTAATACAAAAAAATGGGGTTCTGATTACTCGGTTTTGTGAAATTCAACAACGTTTTATAATTTTCATGAAGATAAAAATCGCTATCTAATTCCATGTATTTTACATATTTGAATGATCACGGATTCTTGCAATAAATCAATTTTAATTATGTAACTGCACAGCCTGAGAAACAAACATAAGATATTATATAATAAAATGACTAAGCAAACAGTCATCAGCAAGTGCATACAACTCTACAACCGTACAATGACCGAAGATCTCTCGCGTGGGACGTATTTTTATATGATTTGCTTGACCTTTTAGCACAGGTGAACAACTGAATATGTTACTAAATAACAACATAATTTTTTGTCATCTTGCATAATTTTATACTTATTAGAATAGTGTATTTTTTGGTTATTGAGGACAATATACTTTAAATTTTTATCTATGTATACTTAATGACTAAGTTAAATTATGTACCTGTAATGTTTATGTCGAATGTAAGTACCTATTTTATTTTCGAAGTTTAATATATTTTTAATATATGTTTAATACGAAGTTTTATATATACTTATACAAAAAGAAAAACGAAATCCAGAAATTTTTGTACATATTACTATTAGGACTAATTGATTTTTGTAGAACCTGCAGACAAGCTGTCATATGACTGCTTTGCAGGACTACATATTTTGCTCTTTTCTTTATTTTACCATGCGTGTAATTATGTTCTTTGGATGAATAAATAATAAAAAAAAGGAAACTGTAAAATCTAATCTTCAAGTGTGGATTTAAATAAACAGATGCTTTTATATTGCAATGAAAGCCTTAGAATTTCATAAAACATGACTAATATGTCGGGAATAAATAAAAAATATAATTTTTTCAAACGGTTGGTATTCACTTTGTGGCATGATTAATAATTAATTAATTAAAACATATACATTGTTTACACCACTTTATTAATAAACACAAATATCTACATGTTTCGACAGCGATCCTATACGATACGATACGAATACTATATTAATAACAATAATACTGTATTAATACTGTATATTTATAAAGTGGTGTAAACAGAGTATAAATAATAAATAAATTAAACAATAACATTCTGGATGTAGAAAAGAGGCAATTTATATAGAATACAAAACTTCATCAGTCATCAGGATAGAATTATAAAAACGATGGTAATGAATTACGGAATCCGACAAACATTTTTTAATGAAAATGCATTGTCTTTATTCTTAGGTTTAAAGACTTTTTGTTTAACTGCGGTTCCGTTTCTCTCGGATGACAGCAGTCATTCAGTGTTAACAAAATGAAAACTCAATGTTATCGTAAGTATTGTCTTTAAAAATCGTTAGTGAGTTATTTATCGTTTAAAAATGCTATTAAATTAAGAGAAATAACGAAATTGCGATGTTTGTAAGGTGGCTGTTTGAGAAGCTTGAAATTTCAGATAAAACTGATTAAAATTCTAAAAAATATAATTAAACTACAAGTGTAAAGTAAGTAATAATAAACTACACGTGTTAAGTACTCGTATGTGTGATGCACCTATAGTTTTCAATAATACCGTGGTAATTAAACCACAAACCACTTTAAACGTGTTTTTTCATTGACATGTAATTGAAATTGCAGTCATCAAAATGTTTTTAACAATAAAGTTAAGGAAAATGTCCAATCCTTAAAAAGAATCGGAATCAGGCTCCGGTTTACTCCCCCTACGTGATAATTTAAGTACAGTTTTAATTTTCACAATCGTCGTATTGCTTTTACGGCGATGTTAAACACTTGCAAGAATTTCTTCCAACACAATAATACAGTACGTATAAATGCGAGGAATTCTCCGCACGAGGGTGGGTGTAAGTGACGTTGGCCAGTGAGCAGCATGCAATGGTACCTTAAGCAGTCTGGCGTTCACGGGAGAGTGACCAGTGAGTGGCTGATCAGTGATCATGGACCATTGGCCGGTCCCAGCTTTAGCCTCAACTTCATGGCGATCCATCATTGCGCCATACAAAGCACACGGAATGATCCCGTCACATTGTTCGCCGCGCATTTCCTCTTTTAGCACCTAGGTGCCATGGCGTGGCCATACCGAAGGCATTTAATTGTTTTCTCGGCATATTGTTTCTCGATGCTTTAGCACTCTGGTGCTATATCGACATTTATAACGTGGGCACTGTTGGCAGCACATTCTCCGTACATACATACGTCAATTCGTTGACGTTTTGTTAACAGTGTTTCCTTTTATGGTTGATTCTTTCTAGAGCTAGAGTACGCTTCTAGTGTATAGACCCCATACCAGAAAAAAATATAGAGATATTGCAACAAATTTAAAAAAAAATCTCTTGTGTCTATCTATACTCGTATATGAGAATTAATACACGGCAATTGCTCGCAATTTATGCATCATAAAGATTTGTTCTCTGAGACGCGCTACCAAAGTCTCCAATCTAGAAGGAGTACATAATTTGATAGAAAGTCCATACCTTCTGAAGTGCTATAAGTTATTTGTACCAAATAACTACTGTACACCACGATATGCTATGCATACCACATGGCAGAACAGACGTGTTGGCTCAGAAAAGCATGACACGTGGTATAGTGCTGTTAAATAACACCTCTCTTTATATCTTCAACGAAAACTTTGAAGGTTTCAAGGGATATGTAAATATGTGTCTTCATTTGTGTAATTCTGATTAAAATGTATTTTTTGTATATTTGATTGCAAAAAAAATATTATTACAAATATTTACAAATTCCATTTTTGCTATTAAGTTCAAATTTCATGATTTCAAATGAATGGTTTGAAAGGAGAAGTAAAGACAATGGTTGGGAAGTGCCTTGCTATTCTAATGTTGTCACTAGTCATAACTAAAGTCTTTCAAGTAACGTTTCGAAACTTAACAGTGATCTCTCTTCAACACGAAACTGAGAGTATAGTCCACCTTAGAAAATGCGTACATAATATTTATAGGTATTCTATCAAGAATCACTTTTTGTCTCATGAATCAAAACCTATTCATTCACGCTGCATATCAACATATCTACATAATGCCAAATGCAAAATGAATGGCTTAAAAATATTGCCGTTACACCGATGAAATATTCGCTAATAAATAAATTCAAACTCCAAGTATGTCCGTATTATGTAATAGTGAGGTATATTTCAAGTTCAGAGACACTTGAATGCGTTATAAACACGGCCATTTTATCTAGAATCGTACCCGCTTACCTGACAGAGTAATCTTTTGCACCGACGGGTTAATTGAAAGATCTCATCTCGGAGTACAATTCATTCCGTATAACTGCGATGGCTGGATGTGGGATTAGCCTCCGACCTCAGTCTCCCTTCCTCCCAGACTCCCGGCCTCTCAGGCTCCCATGCGAGTGACATTTTGCACTCTGCGTTCAATGAATTCACCTTCAAGGCAATGGAGAATGCTTTCAAATAAAATTTACGTAATAAAATGTCTGCAAACTTTATGCATTTGCTCTTTGCGTTCGAATCTAGTGAAATTTTGAATTTATAATCAAAATGATTATCGACAATAAAATTATTTAATGTCAGACTTTGGTTAGGTTAGGTTTCGATTTTATTTTTTACATTAACTCGTTCTCATCTGATAAAATTCAACCATTGGGTTTATCGTATTTTTCGATTGTGCAGAGTTGTCGAAAAGTTCATCGGAGCATCTTCCATTGAAATATCTGTAGAACAATGTCGGTATTCCCACCGGACGTCTGTGCTCTAAAGATTGCAAACTGTTTGTTGAGATAGGCAAATCTATCAAACGGACCGCCCAATTCTGCATGAGTCAAAGGTTTTTTCCAAGTATTTGGGTCTCTAGGCCAGAGGTGGCTACCAAATACCGTATCTCACCTGTACTCGTATATATGAATAGGAATCTAATAGAATTGTACTAAGAAAGATGGTGTGAACACGTTGTGAGGGGGAAAAAAGATCAAATTCTTGTATATGTTATACATTTATGTAAAAATAAAAGTAGTTTCAAAAATAAACTATGATGAATTTAGTCACCATTTAAGTTGTCCGTTTAATCAAATTAAGACAAACAAATCGATAATACATTTAAGCTTTTGTTTGTTGTATTTTGAATAAAAACTTTTTTTTAAATCGAACATGAAGAAATTATCCTGGTTCCCTCAAAGTCACGACATACTCGAACTTAGCATAATACTAAAAACGGTATTCTTATTTTTTGCTTTTAATGCAAGTCAGTAATGCAGTTAAGTGTATTTTATAATGAGGAAATAGTAAAAAATGAAGAAATTGCATTAATTGATTGATTTTAAAAATAACTTTAAAGCACTTAAACTGAAATACTTAAAAAAACGTGTTTTACATGCTTTTATTTCAATTAAAATGGACAACCTAAAAATGAAGAGAATTCGCTTTAATTTATGTTTTTGATACAACACTAATTAAAATACCCGGGTGGCAGACTTTGCTGGGTTTTGTTTGCATTGTGTGTATTTATTTTCTAACAACACCTCGCAGTAATAATTAAATTCTCCTCCCCTGGTCACTGCAGCGGTGCCCAGTTCCACAATTCCACATACCGATCTGCCTTCGCCAGTCGTACAACGGTTCATACTAATGTTATGGCGACGTCGGGTTTAGCAAACCACCTCGCACGTCTGTGCTCCTGGTGCATTCCTCGTATTTTCTCGTTCTGTTCCTACATCATTCAAGATTATATAATATACATACACCTCACCCCCACGCGCCCTACTGTTTAATATAACTTCGTAACCATAGAAATTAAGCAATTTCATTTTATTGTGCTTTCAATATTCAGACAAGCGATTCTGTTCTTACATAGATAATTTTTTAAATTCTGTGTTTGAAATGTGTAATAATGATGCTGTGTAAAAACAAAATTCTCAGTTTTCATTTCGGCAAAGTCAAATTTCATTCCGCAATTTGTCGCGGCAAACAACCAGTATCAAAACATCATGCATATTGTAACATATATTGCTTCATTTCATGCATAGGCAAACTACTTAAAAATAGTTTTGCATATAAATTGACCATGCCTTAAAAATACCGTTGTAACGAAATTTCACGAGAGGATTAGCATGATAAAATAAAACATGAATTCTGAATTTTATAAATCAAATCATCATTATTATTAGTTGTTTATTTTCTACTTTGGATATTTTTAGCTTGGTAGAAACCCCCTGCTTCTAAAGCGCAGGATTTAAGTTTCCTCAAAGGCGCGAAAACACTGCGATCTTTTCGCTTGGCCATAAACCTCTCAGAAATATGCCACAGAAATACTAATAACAACTGTTGTACTTTATACTCCCGGCCATGAACGATAACAGCTCATTGTTTCCAGCTGAGATTTTCTTTGGTCCAGCACTTGACCGTTTACAGACTCTACAGTTATAAGAGAGAATGAATGTAGAATCCGCGTACAACTCGGATAGATACTTGAAAGCTTTCTTCCACCTGAACAAAAGCTCGGTAACGGTGTTGTTTTAACGACTTTCCATAGAACCCCATTGACTCCTGGCGTTAATATTTGCAATGGCGTATATCTAGCTTCGTTTCTTGGCGCAGATACATAGATTACGAAAACGTGTGGCAATCTATGTGTCTGCGAGCAAATTTATTGGACATTATTTTCAACTTAACTTCCCTTTGGTATTTCCATCACGGAGGTTATTCATATTTAACCACTAAAGCCTGTTTATTTATTCCTTGGTGATTAAAACCTTCGATCAATCAGATGATTAGCACACACTCCTTGCTTTATTGACATTCACATAGTAGCATACATACTCTTCTGTTATTCTGACTAATGACATGACCCGACTCAAGTATTTGATTCACTTGAACGTGCAACATCTTCCTTGGGCGTCCCCGACTTCTCCTACTTACTATGCACACTCGCGTCACATATTCTCCTTGCACTAGTTTCTTAATTCATTCCCTCTACATTATCTATTAAGCCCCCAGCAGCCTTAAAATTCACACCTTTAAAAGTCATCATTGAAATCGAATTATAAATAAAGTATCTATAGACTTAATTACTTTAAATTCTAACCACCGTTTTAAGTATCTGATCAGAGCTTAAGAGCCATCACTTAAAAATGGCTCTAAACATCACTTTGCCAGTTGCCAACTCAAGCAATACCAAAGATTATCTTTCTGTAATTTCTATACTGGTAGTTAAGAAAATGTGTAAGGTTTCAATAGATAATATAATTCTTAAACTGTAAAATGTTTGAAAATAGGTCCAATCTCCAGTACGTATTTCTAGTAGAATTTAAAAGATAAATCATTCGTAGTAGTATTTTTTAAGTGCAGAAAGAAAAGACGAAGAAGTTACAACGGGGTTATCAGCGGAATGCCTTCATTACGTTTAACGTAGTTATGGAATGATAAACATGTTATCTAAGTAATTTGAACCATTTAAAGAATAAACTCATCACTTATGCGATATTAAAACTAAAATCCTTATTACACAACACATGCCACCATTATGACGCTGGTCATATTAACTTACATTCTTTTCTTTTACATTGTCCTTCCTATTACATTAAAACATAGCTGTCATAATACGTAATCATTAACTCGTTCAGCTACCCATTGCAGCAATGAGAAATGTTTTAATTGGATTGTCGCATGTGTATCATGTGTATTTACTTATGTATAGTTTTTACTCATTGCAGAAGGATGGAATGGCTCAAAGAATGTGTACATTACTGTAGGCATTATGCTCTTGCAAGGTGGGAAAAATGCTCAACTTTAATGGTAACTCTGTTATTTTCAGCTCACAAAGTCATCTCCATCATGAGCCATGGAGCTGTGAAATAACCATTTAAGTGTTAAAACATTAGATAGGACGTCATATTGTTTGTTTCATATTTTCAATAAGAAAAAAAATACTTTGCAATTTTTTTTGTTCACTACGTCACTTCACTATGAAGTATTGACGTTAAAATGTCAAATAGATAAGATAAGATTCCATATTGTTTGTTTCATAATAAGTAATAAGCAATAATTGATAAGAAAAATAGCTTTGTTTCTCGTGCGAAGCCGGATCTTTGAGCCAGTCAACGTACCAATCTATAAATAGAAATTAAAACATCGAAATAACTGACCTTTTACTATAAAATTAAACGTTACCTGCTTTGTTAACCTTTGTGGCTAGCTGCATAAAATCACATTTATTTTTAATAAGTGGGTAATGAAAAATAGACAGGAAGAGATATTATTTATTGCACGCTTTTCCTTGAGCTTGCGAAGCTGCTGGAAGCTACAAAGAAGACAAACAGTATTTTTTTGTACGATTTTCTTTGGCAAAGGTATTTTTTATAAAATTATTCTAAGTTGAGCGTTAAATCAATTTTTATAATTTCTAAATAGAACGCCGCAAACAAATTCGTAATAAACATTGCTTTACGTCGTCAGAAGATATTTTCGAAAAAATAATATTGTTTACAATGTCTAAAAAAAGTAAGCGGAAATGAGGTAATCGGTAAATATATTTAGTGGCGTCATAAAAGAGTTATGTTGATTTTTTTTTGTCCATAAACAAATTTTTGTAATTAACCCTGATGATATACTGACGTGGGAGAGAAAAACGAAAGTAGACCCAATGCGTAGTAATGAAATCCTTGACGTGTAGATTTGATTAAAACATAAAAACGAACTTTTGTCATTTGAGTATCAGGAGAATATATCACATATAAATGGATGAAAGTAAAAGTACAGAAAGATGTGGTGTGATTAAATAATACATCGATAGTGGGAACAACAAAAGAGTATATAGGAATGTGGATGATGCAAAATTGTCTGACGTTTCAAGGTTTGTAAAATCCCTTTAAAGACTTGGTTAAATTACCTACAACACTGAACTCTTGGCAACATCCAGTCAAAGTGCAGCTCAGGAAGAATCCGCCCTTAACCTTCCCCGTCACGAAGCCATGACCGGTCCTGGCCACCGGCCACCTCGTCCCGTGATAATCTCCCCACGCCCGCGCATGCGCCTGGGCGAGCCGGCCGCAGGTGGTCACCGCATGCCCCTGCCTGCACCGGGCACCGGGTACCTGGTACCTGCCTGCCTGTCCCCGCCTGTATGCCTCCGCTCGTGCCCGCATGCAAATACCGCCCCGCCCGGAGCTCCGAGCCTGGGACCGCGAGTCGCAACACTCGACACGGGAGAATTGAAAATCTAAGCCCACTCGTCTAGGCTCAAGGCGTAGGCACTAGAAGGATCTTGGACATTCGATCAATTGCATGATAGCTCTTACATTTAGGGACTAAGGAGGTTTTGTGTTACGGATTGGGTATTCCATTTAGAAAAAACTAATGACACTTTCTTATGGCGACATTTTTGTAAAATTTCGTCATAAATACGCACGTCTCAGATAGCAAGAAATTGTTGATATTCATTATTTACCATTAAATACTTCTCATTCGATGGAATAGAATTACGATCGTACCTTAGATTCACTAAAACATCTAATAACAAAAAATGATGCAGACTTCAAAGCTATTTAGAATTAGTCCAATAATTACAGCATTTTCTGACAGTGCCATCTTTTGTGTGCTCATTCCACCGGCTATTCATTTAAATTCTTTAAGTATCGTTATATTACTGCCCATCTTCTCACTTATTCACTTTTTCATCGGGTAATAGGCTTTTTTATGCGTCCGACAGGAATTAACCCGTGAACTGTGTAGCTCACCGAGATATACCAGTCTCAAGGCTATATACAAAAATACCGGATTAATCAAATAATTAACGTATTAAATACGTTTTCTGAAATACGTTTCGCGGATTACCACAAACCCCAAGAGCAACAAAAATACGTAGTTTTCTTAAAAATCACCTTGATAATGATATTTATAATGTATGTAAAAGTTTACTAGTATTGAACAACATCCCATGCCCCATTACGAGACAGGACAAAGGTTATACAATATAATGAAATGCTTATTACATTAATAATTCATTTACCGTTATAAATACAATTACATCGAATCGCTCCCATTATACGAGTATATGGTATAATTTTTAAATATAAAAATAAAAGTTTATCTGTCTGCCTGTCCACGATTTTCTCGAAAATTACTTGACCGGTTTCGCTGAAAATAGGACCGTTTGTTCTTATTAGTGCCGGGAAGGTTTAAAGAGATATATCGCTCTGGTTAGCCACAGATTACATATTCAAAAGAAGACGGTTCGTTTGAGTAGAATATTTTAAAAATAGAAAACACAAGTATGTACCCACTTAAGAACTTTATTATTTAGATATATTTATAAAAAATACATGTTCCTAATGAAATATAATTTTAAAATGAATATTTATTTGAATCATTCAAGAAGATAATATTAACACATCCCAAATGAACCATGAAACCGAAAAAACAACAGAAATTAAAAAGATTTCAGTCGCATCTGGGACTCGAACCCAGGACCTCTACCTATCCGGGGTAACCGCTTAACCAACTTAGCTAATGAGACCAGTACAATTTACGCCATTTACACCGATATCATACTTCACGTTCAAGATTTATTAATATTACCCTCCATTTTTATAAATCCCATATTATTGGCTGCTGTCAATAATGTAAATGTTTCTTTTAGCAAATTGAATAATACTGCATATATTATGGGCTAGGAGGAATAATACAACATCAATATGAGAAATATAAAATATCAATGAGATGCAAGATACATAATTTTATGTAATCTCTGTACCTGGGAAGCAGTGTGCAGGGCATTTGCACGCGATGTCTGGCTTCGGTATAGCAAAAGGGTTTTAACAATTTATGGACCATTTCAGAGACACTGGAAGCGCAATTCTAAGGATTTTATTGTCTCGATTCACGAACGCATATATTACATAGTCCAGCCTCGGTAAACCAGGAAAATAATTATTAAAATTCATTAACATTACTCACAATAATTTTTATTATCAAGCCTTTTTTAATGAACGGCATTGTAAAATTACAATAGTAATGCAGTTTTTCTTGTTTTATAAAAATAATGTGACTGGTTTACAACTGTTTATAATGTATCCTTAAGTATGAAATATTGAAGAGGATTCATGAACTGAAACAATCGTTATTAATATTCGGATACACAGAAGCAAAATGTAAGATAAAATACCGTGTTGCGCTTCCTCCTCTTTTATCCAACATTTCGGACAGCGTTACAGTGTAAGAAGTGTAGATTGTGGAGTAGTGTGTATTTATGTATGTAGAAGTGATTCCGTGCTGCGTGCGTTAATCCTCTTATGATAATAATCATTATTATATAATTAGTTTAATTATTTGACGGCTACACCAAAACTCAACGCCGAAAACCATTTTAATAATAATACTCATTATTATTATTATATTCAAATATTGGCCCTAAGAGAATTAACGAGCGCAACACGGTATTACGTCTATATACATAAATACACATTTCACCACAATCTAACGGTTTATCTGTCAATTTTCAATCTGTCCGAAATGTTTGGTGTAACACTTTTGGCTGTGAAAACAAGAAAACATATGAAGATGTTCTTCGATTGAAGGCTTTCTGGTAGTTTATTAAAAAAAATGAGGAATGAGGTGCGCAATAAAGATTGGTTCTCGCTGCGAATAATTTTATTTCTTCAGGAAATCGGTCATTGACGGGTTGCCTTTTTTTCGAACGAAATAAAAAGTGTACACTCATCTTTAATTTGTGGTTCGTATTACGTAATTTCAGATAACAAATCATCCGTCGTCCTTGGGCACCAATTTAACAACCTGTAAGGCAATAAAATAATCATATTTCACAGAATAATTGATTGATTTGATCATTCCTTCACGTCTCGCCGAACGTTTTGAAAAAAAAAAATTCAAGCAATTTCCTCGGCAAAGTGCCTTTTTTCATCAATCTTAGCTGGGATTAATTGAGCGTCCGTGGACATGACATAATCATATTGTTATTTTATTTATTTTGCGTGAAAAGTTCTAATAAATTTAATATTACAATAATTCTGTACAAGAATAGCGTCTCAAGTTCATTGGAATTTCACAATGATAACGAAACTGATAGAATTATATTTTGGCGAATCCGTGTGCCCCAGGCAACAAATTATTTTGCTTACTTCTGGTGAAATTTATAAAAAAAATTCTAAATACCGAAATTCCTTCTTGAGCAGTTCATCAATTTCA
>JAHDVE020001496.1:0-51216 GCA_022606495.2 Halesus radiatus
TTTTTCCGCTTCAGCACAAAGATATTTCCCTTTGTTTGTATTGGACGTTTACAAAATATTTCAGGTAGTTGTGTTATGCTAACCGCGTGTGCCACTACAGCACATAACCTGTACTAAAAAGGTTGCATGTTTTCTTGTTTGCATTTGTGAATCGTCTAAATATTATCGATCCCCTTTGACATCAAATGACGAACAATAAAAATAAAATTTTATCGTTTTAGCTATAAATATTGTCTGCTAACCATTTACTTCGTCTAGCCAAAATATACTTTAGGGTTTTATACTGAGAACATGGAAATTTTTTAACAACATTTGGACATATCTGATCCTCAATAATTTGCATGTTCGTCCACAATAGTAACTGTTCACATATTTTTAATCCGCGTTACAGTGTAAATGTTAACCAATTACGTAGAGTTTAGCAGCGATTTCTTAAATTCTTCAGTGTTGAATCATCAACGTAAACAAATCTTACGAAGAAATCGGAAAACATTTTCAATTCACGAAACTCCTCTGGACAGGAGGTTAGTCACTGATCAGATGCTCCCGTAAAAAATATTAACTCAAAAGTTAACTTTCGGGATTTCTTAAATGAAATAAATTTCTTTTCACCGCTTTGATGCGGAAGACAAATCATCTCTTTCTACATTGATAGATGCGACACCAATTCCAATAATAATGTTTTTAAGAAAATGACCCGTAACTGGTGTAATAATAATCTTTAGAATAGAGACGTGTATGCTGACATATTTACTGCTAGTTACTGTCATTATAATAGGTCACTGTAAAATATTGTAGGTGTAAATAACATGATTTCATGATAATTAAAGTTATATCAGTACGAATAATTTTTCTTTCCCTTATGCGGCAAGAATGTTTCCCTCATCTCCCTCTCCTCCGCCTATACCCCGAGCCAACTTCAATACCTGTTTCCCACTCTATCAAGGTGTGGGTAGAACCATATATCGTTGTATGTAATGTAAATATAACTTATATTTATTATGCTTTCATGATATTTTATTTTTAAATTGATTTGCATTTAGTTTATTTTCTTCTTTTTATTTTAAACTCTGCGAATGTTAATAATTAGCCTCTTTATATATTTTTTTTTTATTAGTATTACGACGGTTTATTTTCCTTAATTAAATAAATAAGTATAAAACAAACTTATACATTTTTTTTTGATTTTAATAATTTTTAATTTTATTATATTACTAACGAGGGAAGGGTACTTCCGAAACCGGTCGAGATAATTATATTAAATTGGAGTAGTACAAAAAAATCTTATGCGAAATTAAGACAAATGTAAACGCTTTTTACGAATTTAAATAAACAAGTGTTACGAAAGCAGTTGTAAATACACTTTTGTATGATTCATCATACCAGCACTCGACAATACCACCAGACTGACAGCGCTTACAGAAAAAAAGTGATTAAATTAATGATTTTTAAAATACATTTTTTTTAGACACCCGTGGCAGTGTGGTAGGATTATTGGGGAGAGCGAATAAAAGGAAAATAATCAATATTGGTTTACAATAAATGTCATACGCAGCTTCTTCAATGTCTTCAGGTGCATCTGAGGCGACGGATGAAACAATCCAATTACGGCAGAAAAGCTGCCAAGGACAAACGAGCTTCGGTATCATGGCTCCACAGTAATAAAGGATTTTATCAAAAAAGAAGAAGTGATTAATGTGCATTTATAAAAATAAATTATAATTGAACAATATTTTATTTAAAAAAAATAACAAACACATATTGTTAATTACGAAAAATGTTATATTGTTTTCAAATCATACGTAATGTGTGATTTTTTGAAAATTAAAAAAAAAATTAAAAACACTTAAGAGGAACGGCTGCGCTGCCTGTTTCATACAAAATATAATTTTGGATTTGACCCAAAATACCCATCCAAACCGAAAGAAATATTTTTTAAATTAAAAGTTTAGTAAATTTATTTTTAAAATTTAAAGTGTATATCATGAAAATAATCTATTTTCATAAATTTAGATTCAAATTAGAAAATTGTTTGCGGGTCTACTGAATTTTTTTTTGTAAGTATTGTATTTGCTATGTAAATATGATTACGTAAATAAAATTACAAAACAAAACATAAAAAAAAAAAAAAAACTGGTCGATATTTTAAAATATGTATGGCAAATTTGGTCCTAACGTAAATGGGTCGTTTTTAATTTAATTTAAAGTCACCATAATGCTTATTCTAATGTTTAAAAATAAATAAATTATATTTTCAAAGTAGACGAGGTAAAACTTTTTTTTTTAAATCATTTTTTTTTTAAATTGTTAAAAGTGCATCTAAAATCTCGAAAAATCAATTCCTTTAATGGCCTATATTTCATAACATAAAACAAAAATAAATAAATTGCTTCTCATCCGTACTAGATATTTAGTATACTTTTTAATGAAAAAAAGATAATTAGCTTTAGGTGAGTATTTTGGCCTCAAATCCAAAATTAAGTTTTGTATGAAAGAAGCCGCGCAGCCTTATCTCTTAATCTCTATTTTTTTTAAACACTTCAGTTTTGTAAATTCCAACAAAAACTAAATGCTTCTACCAAAACGTAATGGGTGGTTTCAATTTTTCGTTACAGCGTTCTTGTGGTGATTTTTCACGAGAACGGCGGTGTAAAAATTGTCCAATTAAAGTATATACCATATACATATTTTATTAAAGAAACACAACCGTTCCCGGATTACAAATAACCTGACAATATTTGAAAATATCCTACTAACATCACGCTAAGCGGAAAATTTCGCTTGTATTGTGATGGAGGACTTAGGCAGCCGAGGAATTGAATTAACGACCGCGGCCCATGGGTGGGACCCAGACGCGATGCCATCTCAGCTGCTGACTGATCAAAAACCGTACTTGTATCCCGTCATCTGACGGCCTCCGTGGTTGAGTGGTTATGATACTTACCTACAAATCCAGAAGTCACGGGTTAAAAAAAAATATTTGATTAAGTTTTGTTATTTCACCATTAACTCGTATAAAAAATGTGTATTAGATATATTTACGGCACATTCCAGAGTGGTAGACCTGGAGAAAAACCACCATTTGAAAATTAAAAACCACGAACCGAAATGTTATTTGAAATGATTTTAACCGTGTTTGGCGATCAGGTCTGAATAGCCAGATACTTCCCCACCTCCCTTTTCCACATCTCCTTCCCCTCCTTACTGCCTTCAGCCTAAAAACATATCCGAAGCGGGAATGCGATAGTCTCACTAGCTTCAGACGACTGGGAACAGCTGGGATCGTTGAACGATACTCATTTTTTTATAAAATCTTTTCAACGAATAGAGCCATTTCGAGATTTATACATTTGAATAGCCACCGTTAAACGCAGATACTCGGTCCGTGCCAGCTTTTGATCAAATTGTGATAAGCTACATAGCCTGAAAACATAACCGTTATGCCTAACAATTTTCGCAATTTGATCAAAAGCTCAAAAGGTTCGATAATCGCTTTTTAACGGGGATCGGTAATGGCGCCGTTGGACGATTGACAAACCATCCCATCTGTTAGTACACGCCCTGTTAAACTAGGTAGTGAAACGTATATAATTTTTCTATGAACCCAAGTCTGTTTAATTTTAGAATTACCATGACACTTCCCCTTTCATTCCGCCTCCTCTTTCGCTTTCACTTTCGTTTATTTTAATGTGTATAAAAGGCCCTTTGTTCCCATCACAGAATTGCCTGTTTCGGATTTTACCCTCGGGCTACGGTTATATATAAGGCCGCTTTCTTTCAGTGGGGCGCTCTTGCCTTGAAAAGCTCTTTTACTAAGGCACGAAGTATGTTATCTTTATTGCTGATAACACATCACGAACCCACCCCCAAGTACCAGTTTTTTTTACCAACTCTACTATAGGCAGGAGAGAAATCTGATGACCTTGAAAATATATTTTTTGTGTTTCCAGCAATAAAAAAAAAACATTTCTCAAGGTGTATGTGTGGTTAAGACATCAATGACTGTTTTACGAATGGCGAGATTCAAAGATAACACTGCTCGGTGTTAACGTAATAAACAAACTCTTTCCACAGTCCGCAACACTGGAAATAACTTAATGTGTAAAAAATGTAAAGATCATTTTATAAATATTCTACAGACCTGAAAATAAACAGTAAAACTATAAATATGTCAAATAAATACCGACGCTTCTTTTGCTTCCAATAAATGTAATATCAATAGAAAGGAAGGATAAAATGGCAAATGTAAGAATTACATCTTCTAAAAGATTACATTTTCTAATAAAACTGTGTTTATCTGAAGCAACCTGCCAGATAAGTATTTTTATTATTTTTTAAATGTAATGTAAATCAAATTTAATAATGTTATTATTAAGTTCTGCAAGTATATAAATATATATATATTTTATTATTGTCACAGCTGTTTCGGCGTTTAGGGCCATTTTTAAACTGTTAAAATTAAATGGAGTTCTACGAATTAAATACAAAAACAATTAATAGGTATGTTTTTATGTATCAAATTATCCAATTATTATTATTATTATTAAACTACACAAAAGCTTATGTAAAGCGGAATGAAAATGAGTGTCTTGCTATAATTATTCTCATTATTTATTAGTTATATGTGTAGATTTTGCTAATATATCATGATTTAATACAAATTCTATGCAGGCACACCGGTGGGTCAAGATTTGTTCATGTTTTATGTTTTAAGAGTTTTATTCACAATGTATATTTGTAATTTAATTTTATTTATTTGACCACGGTTTCGACACTTCCGTATTATTCACTGCCGTTCTTAAAACCAACTTAAAGTAAACAAGTAGAGAAATAATTTGATATTATTAGGTGAAGGTAGAGGGAGCGATGGTTTTTCGAGAAGGAGGGGGGGGGGGGTGGGCGGAACGGTGGGAAGAGTAAAAATTACAAGGAAAAATAGCTAACGAAGGTGATTTAAACGGTGCTATTTTTTTTGGACACTGAATTAATTTTGGTTTAATTTTTTTGGTTGTCTTTATTTATTAATCTTTCGTTTCTAACAGAGTTCATGTTTTATGATTCTAGTTTTAAAATTTAAACTCTTCTAAATAAAATGTCTAGAAATTGTTACATAGTTAATACCCAATAAATAAAAACAAATAAATATAACTTCGTTTAATACAACAACAAAAAATTAGACATGACGTATGCTGAGAAGGAGGTGAACAATCTGTTTCCATATATATCGGTTGGGAAAGTGGTAGGGTACCTGCAATATCTCGCATTGATTTGCCAGGTGAACATGCGGTATAGAAGCACACGTAAGAAGAATTGTGTTATACCGACACCCATACATCCTTCAGCAAGATCATGTTGGAATGACATAAATTTTAAATGAGACTTTGAATTTAAAAGATGCCAAATCAGAGTTGCTGAAATAAAATGGCACGATTTAAGATATATTATTTCTTATTGAGTTAATTTCTGAGTACAAAAGTTGTGAGAATAAAATTTCTTACGCAGTATATGTTCAATGAATTTGCTTCTTTCTTTTGAGACTTTTTTCGAATTATTCAAATACGCGGGAGTTGTCAAATTTATACAGGATATTACGTTTATACCAAGTGAGTGGTGAAACCAAATGGCAGCATATTCAAGTAAAGGTGGAGTTTACAAACTGGCATTTGAAGCCAATGGTATTCAATCATGGACTTTACGTTAAAAAAAGAACAGTAAACAACTTCACTTGTCTCGTATTCCTGGAACATGTTCAAAATATTGGCAATCAAGGTGAGTATTTGAAGAAATGTGTTAGAAAGCGTTAAAAAGAAAAACAAAACTATATTTGTATTAAAAGAATTAAATGATAAAAATGTTTCAGTTCTTATTTTTTTTAATATGTGTAACGCACATGACTCTAATACCAACTACTCCCCACCGTTTGGAGTCAGTGAAATTATGGCAACCCCTATTGATGTATGTTGTGAGGCTAACGGTAGTGGGATGTGAAGGACATAGCTATTCAGATTTGGTCATCAAACATGTCAAAAGCTATTTCAAGCAACGTTTTGATGCTGATTGGTGGTCTTTCACCTGGGCGATACTGAAATAATCTACCACTACGTATTATTTTGAATGAATAAATTGTAATTGCGAACTTGAGGATCGTAACCACTCAACATCAGAGGCCGTTTAATTTAATTTTTCTTCATCGAGTTGAAGACTTTCTAACCGTTACTTTATATAAATTATTTCTAAACGTTTTTTTTTCATTAATTATTCAATAATATTTTTCTTTATACATCATTAGACCATATAATTCATAAAGCCTGTCTTTTTTATAATCGAAATTTTTTTACGATATAGTCCTTCCTGGAATGAGATTAGATTGTATTTATAACTCATACGACGCAAGCAGTATCTTCCGCTTACTGTGATGGTAGGAGATTTTCAAATATTGTCAGGTTATTCGTAACGAGGGAATATTTGTCTTTCTTTAAAAAAAAAATTGGGAGTTTATACAAGTATTATTTTGTTATGTAAAATGAAACACATCCGTCTCAGAACAGACGTTGTCTGGTGAGTCAGGTAATTTAAATATTTAAAGTAAAAAAAAAAAACAAAACATAATAAGCCCCCGGTTTGTCGGCAATGAAAAAAAAATTGTCTCCCTCTAATTTATATCGCTCTTTTCCCAATTTTTATCTCTATATATACATGCACACTCTTGTTATTCAATTAATATATTTCTAGTCCTGAAGATGATTCAGTCAAATCGAAACTAGTCGACGTATCTGTACAAAAATATAGGTGGATTCAAACAAAGTGTCTTTTCATTTAATTCATCTTGTCAACCCACAATGTGTTTGTCTATTGTCAAAATCAAACACAATGTCGTTATAATAATTACCAGTATTTTAAATACATACGTAGTAGACGTGTATTCAGGTTCTCTCCAGTCTGATGCTCATATGCTACATATTTGCGTAAAATATAGCGGCATAAATTTGATTATTATAATAATACATGAAGCACAATGTAATAAACGAAAATGAGATGATTTACTCATTTGGAGATGAGATTTACCTTTATGATATAACGTAGGTTGACACACACATAATTGGGTAACAACGCAGAGGCGTTTCCTTCCCCCTCCATCCCCCACCCCTCGGCCAAGCTGTGTTGTCTTTACGTGGCCCGCGATCCGCTCTCCACTCACGTACTTTTAGGCAGTAAATACAATGGGCATCATACACTCATATTTAGTTTTGTTCAAAAAAGCAAAAAAAAAAAATGTCGGAATCATTTCACAGCAATATGCGTATATACCATTTTTAGTTTGTTTGATAATGACTAGAATAATCTAAGCCTAGCAGTAATGGTTTTCTCTAACGTTCGTTTGTGCAGTTAACTCACAAAAAAAAAATACAAATAAGAAAATAAAACAATCATGTAATATATCGGATGTCTCGGGGTCCGATACATAGACTTTGAAAATAGGGGCCGGTCAAGTCGTTGTTGTAGCCGCTACTTGTCTGCAGCTTCAGTCGTTTAGGAGACCGGTTCAGGTGACCGCCAAAATGCAGTCCCGTCGTAAGTAGGATATATTCTATGCGGACTACTTTCGTCAATTGGTGAACTCTGCTAGGTCGGTTATCCAAGGGCAGGAAGATGCGAATAGTCCAGGGCGTAGCAAGTAAAACAATATTCGAAGTATAGCAGGCAGGAAGCTGCGAGTCAGAGCGTAGAGTCGTGAAAGTGGTGAACGCGGGGCGAGGTTTTAAACAAGAGTGATTTGCCCGTGAATGCCCACTGGTATTTATACTAAGACGCTGAGCTGTTCCGAGCTCGGCGCCGGGGGTCGGGCGATTTTGTGTCGCGTGAGCAAACCTTTGCCCTCTCGGCAATGGGTGCTCCAAATACGTGTATCCATGTTCTATCCTCTGACCCAAACTACTTCTTTTGCGCACGTTTATTTAGGTATAAATTATATAAAGGGATCAACTTTTATACAATTCTTAACTCTAAATATACATTCCCGACCCCCTCCGTCTCCGTCCAAATTCCATCTTATACCCTCCATTAGTTTAGTGAGCGGGCTTAAATATAAGATTGCTATATCAGCAAGTACCGCTAGCAAATAAAACAAAGTTTTTAATTCTTTGAAATAAAAATAAATAAAAGCCCTACAGTAGCAATAGACAGTCCGCTCACTGGGTAGAGAAGATTATCTCCACATTTATGCACCTCTAACAACAGTTGACACAGGAAGAGGGAGAAATGTTCCCTGGCACTGTACACATTTTTTTTACAATACGATATATATGCTTCATTAATAATATAATCCAATTGGTTAATAATTGCACGTTCGCGTGAAAAAACAGCTGATATAAAAATAAAAACCGAATATTGTCAAACTTCTAGAAAATCTGCCAATATGAAGATGGTTAACATTTTGCCTTTATAGGTGGTTAAGTATCACGCAATATTATTTACATTTGTTTAAATATGTTCCCCCCCCCGACAGCCAGTTTAGCTTAGGAAATAGACATCCCTCAGACGTTTCCAGTTTGACAAAATCTTGCGAATCTCGTACATCTGGGGTTGGTACTTTGGGTTAAGTTCTCAGCTCATGTCATCTGTGGGCGAACTCTTCTAGAAACCAATAAAAAATGCCATCTGATGATGTTGATTTGAAATATTCACCCCTTAGCCGTGCTATTCCACCAACAAAATTCCACGTGAGTGTGAAGATTATGTCAGTAATGACGGCTAAATTTGTTTGGCGTCTAGTCATCATTCTACAATACACTAATTATGTTGGGATGTTTAAAAGTTCAGCACATTTGACATCCATCAAAATGAATATCATTTTTTTACATTTAAACTGTCTCCGACTCGGATTCTCGGTATGTTTTAACTTTTTTTTTTCATCTTGGCGCAATTGCCGTTCTTTTTAAGGAAGGTTCCTTATCCTTTTCCATAGGCTTTTAAGTTTCCCTAGGCTTTTCCCTAGGTTTTAACCTTCTTGCTTAACTGCGGTCCTGGTTCTCTCGGATGACAGCTGTCAGTTGTAATTAAACAGATGACATCCATTAAAAATTTCAATATTAAGAAAAACCCAGTATTAAGTAAGTTACCAATGTTATTATTTACTTGAAACATAATTAGCTAGTAAACATTATATAGATGTTGACATTTTTGACAATTCACGTCAAGCGCGGCATTGCAGAGAGTCGTTATGGCTGAGTCGTTATGGCGTTATGGTCGAGTTCAATGAATCCATTTCCGAAGGCAGTGGACTCACTCCGAGTTCGCAAATCCGGATTCACTCGTTCCCAACTCACACTCAAGGAACGGCAAAGGTTTTGGATTGGAGTCAGAAACGAGAGGCGTCCCTATTCAATTGAGTAATGTGAACAATTTTCGTTTCCGGAACGGCGAACACGTGCGGACCGAAGGGAATGAAGACTGAGTCCGAGGAATAGAGTCCGTGTGGCTAAACTCGGAATTGGAACCGAGTTCGTAAAATAAGTGGAATGACCAACCTCTTCGGTCGGCATAGATTAACCACGACGGAAAATGTCATTTTTAGAACTAGTATCGAAAAAGGTCATTACTATCTGAAGTAGGTACCTTTTTAAAAAACGTAGTTCTTCGTTAAAAGGCTTATTAATGCTATTTAAAAAAATTTTAAAATGCATTATAATATAATGTAATTGTTTTTAAAAATATTGGTTGAAAATCTTGTGTCAGTTGGAGATATTTCATCAATTTGTGTTTTCAAATAATCCCTTAAAAATCTATTTAGGATATTTTTACTAAGTCTCACCGGAATTTTGCAGTTAATCAAGAAGTTTTTAAGCCTAAGGAAAAACATATGGAATCTTCCTTAGAAAGAACGGGAATAGGCTGATAAAAAAAAACAGAAAGCAGGTAAAGAATCCATGTTTGATGGGAACCGTTCAAATGCTTAAAATTCAAAACGGTGCTGATCGTCGATTTGATGGTCAAATGTGATGACATTTGAAATACCCCGAC
The DNA here is from genome assembly GCA_022606495.2 of Halesus radiatus. Classification (NCBI taxonomy): domain Eukaryota; kingdom Metazoa; phylum Arthropoda; class Insecta; order Trichoptera; family Limnephilidae; genus Halesus; species Halesus radiatus. The sequence goes on from JAHDVE020001496.1 coordinate 10,021, forward strand.
CCTTGGATACGAACCCGGAGGTCGCTGGTTCAAATCCGGCTTGCGTAATGTGGAATAACTTATTGAAGTTTATAAATCTCATTGTAATGTTTTTTTTTAATCATTGTAAATTATCTAGAGAGTGGCAAATACTAATACTAAATGACTAGATCTGAATAGCCAGGTATTTACCCACTTTCCTCTTCTACGTCTTCTTTTTTTTCTCAACTACCTTTAGCTTCACAACGTACCCCAATTGGGGATGCCATAGTCTCACTGGCTTCAGACAATTGGGAGCAACCGGGACTCTTGTGCGGTACTCACGTAAAAAAAAATTTAAAAAAATACTTCAAAATCGTTAAAGACACCTATTTTGATTGAATATTTGTAAAAAGCGTTTAAACAAATTAAAATTTATTTAATTGACCTTGGCCTTAAAACTGATTTTGAAAAGTTAAGTTTCATGTCTTTTTTTTTGATTCTTTAGAAAAAATAAAATAAACGTTTTAGTATCTCCCCCAACGTTACTCAGATATTTAATGAGGCTTCCTTTGTCGTGTTTCGCTTTGTTCAACATTTCCGTGGAATGGAAGAATGAATTTACATTTCGGCTATTTGCAAAAACAAACGCGAATAATTTTTTTGATATTCTCGTCGTTTCTTTCGGCAAATTTATCATTTTGTAATCTTTGAAACTGAACTAGTGTTTGAATAATTCAAATCGGATATCTTTGCTTTCATCCATTTGTGTTGATTTATAGGTAGCTATTGGACGTTTTCTTGTTCAGGTTTAAGGAGAATACTGCTTGTAACGTGCTTCAATTTATCTGAATAATATTATCTAATCGGATCCAGAAATCTAATTATATTTCTAAGGAGCAAAACTCAATAAATTCAAATGCCTCTATTTATTTGAAATATTATATTCCATTACGTCATAAAATCAATTAATAAGTTATGAGTCATAATTAATGCCATTATATTTAAGTACTTCTTAGTAAATCAATAACTTGTACATTTATTTGACGGCCTCCATGGTCGAGGGGTAAGGCTCTCGACTACGAATCCGAAGGTCGCGGGTTCAAATCCCGGCGTGCGAAAGTAGATTTTATTTAATTTATGCTGTTCCACAATTAATTCATTTAAAAATAATATGTAGTATATTTGCGCACGTTCCAGAGTGAAAGATATTCTCAGTATCGCCCTGGTGAAAAACCACCATTCAGAATTGAAACTCTCCTTGAAATGGCTTTTAGCCGTGTTTGGTGACCACATCAATAGCCAGGTATTTCCCCACCCTTGTCTTCCCCTTCTCCCTCCCCTCCCCAATACCTTATGCCACATAACATTCCCCAATTGGGGATGCCATAGTCTCACTGGTTCCAGACGGTTGGGAGCAAATGGGACTCTTGTGGGGTATTCATATAAAATAAAAAAATGTATACAGTGTTTACCCTAGAACGAGTTATTTAAAAAAAATTAGCATCTAAATAATTTTCTTAAAAGAATCATAATAATAATAATACTATGTAACATTTTTGTTTATTGTTACAAATGTCATATACTTTTCCATGGCAATATTGTTACTCATTACATACCTTGGTAAAATATTTTTCCTTCCATGCACCATCTTCATTCAAAAACCATGGTAAAAATACTACAAGCGCAAAAAATGGACGCATACCGGCGTTGTAAATACTGCTTTACATTAAAGATTCTTCAAAACTAGTATCAAAATCATTATATTCTATACTAGAACGAGAGTATAATATATTCAAAGTTAATTTATTTTCGTACTTAACTTTTTTTTTCCTCTATCATCTGCAATTTTGAATAACAACTTCTTCTTTGTATGGTGGAGGAGAGTGGTCATAAAGAGATACTAAGGTTATTCAGCCAGTCGACGAAATCGGAGGCACATGGTTGAGCACTGATGTATCATAGGGAAACAGATGAAGGCGACATTCTTCTACGATATGTTCTGTTATTTGAATATGTCCACTAACACAATCAAATCATGTTCGGAATCCTTTAGTCGCCATTTATGCATCATATGCGCACATCGGATGTGACTGCAGCAGATGTAGTTTAGTGAGGTCCACGTCTTCCGAGAGAGAGCGAATCCTAGCAATTTAATAATAGGGTCTACAACAAGGTATTTGTTCACGTCCGAGGTCTGCCACTGAGGTCGCCACGACTCTTCAACAGTTGTCGTTGTATAAATTACTTGTACATTTATTGAGCGATGACAACAGTCTATCTTATAGTGGTGTCCCTATGTATTTAATGATTCCATCAGTTATTGTAAAATTTGCCACAAATATAGTCCATTGCCATTTCATCCTTTTTATGTATACAATTATTTTTTAACCCATGGTTCGAATATATCTCAATCATTTTTCATCTAATGGTCACTCACATTCACCTCAACAATACATCTTGTGCAACCAACATTTGCGATCGTGTGTTAGCACAGTGAGGTAGTAATGGTTGAAAATGCTGCCTCTCGTCTTCTCTCGTTTAGTCAGATCATGTAAAACACATTGAATTTCATTATCAAATTAAACAAACAGAATCATTTTCCGTTCACATTTGTCAAGCATTAAAAATATCGTTAGTTCTTTTTGTGTGAAATGCACAGATTCAACTGAAGATTCATCATAGTTAGAGTATTATTTTGTATCCGTAAAGACAGAACGCAACGGCTGCTATGAGTAATTAATTAATTTTATTTTTTGTTTGTTCACATTCAAATTTATTGTTTCACAATCCAACTATTAATTTCACTAGGATTGATCCAGTATCAAGGTTAAAAATTTTACAATTAATAAAGATAACACAATTAGAAAAAACCGGCGATCATTATTCTCCCAAGCCACCGTATTACAAGTGCTAAATATGTTTACCTTTTTGTTTAATTTATTTAATATTCAATTTCAAATCATGTAATTTATTTAGATATATTCTTTTATATGGCAGACAGAGTATTATTGCATTCACACTTCTGTTCAGCTGAAATAAACAAACATTATTATAATTGTTATTAATAATCATCCCAATATAAAAACATATAAGTACTTAATTATTAATGATAATAATTACATTTATAATGTAAGTTTTTTCTTTTAATTTTGAATAAAAAATAGGAGTACTTCGTGTTGTTTATGTAATCAAAAGACTATTCGTCCTTGTTTCCAAGACAAAGTAGGAAATTTTCTATCGTCTCGAGTATTTCGTTTCAAACTAAAATTGAATTATATATTCCGAATAAAGTTTTTGCTGCTAGCATTTGAGTTGAGATTTTTTCGTTTTGAGGGCCTTCATGTAACTTTTGGAAAGCAATTGCGGGAATGTGTTCATTTCGTTTAGAAATGAAATCTCCGCTCTGAAATATGATCGATAATGGCTTTTCTATTCTGCTCTAGAGGGTTCCTTTAGGGTAATGAATTTCCCAGTTTAGGGCGCTATCCGACCTTCAATTTATGCATACTTATACTAACGGGTAAGAAAAATTCAGAAAAAAATTCTCAGCGCAGTCACACCAATAATACCGCATGTCCCACAATATTTTTATAAATCTTTCTTTCAGGTGATAGGAGTTATAAAATGAATTATGTACAGCTACGAAATACCGGAGAAATAAAATGCACATTTTTTAAAACAAATTTTAGTGCCTCGTAATTTTAATTAGTGAACTACATTTCTTCCATTAAAAAAATACCGTTAAGCCATTCTAAATATCTAACAATATCAACAAAATCATATAAAAAATCTATGCAGTGTTTCTTTTGTCTCGCCATAATCAGTGCCAGGATACGATAGTGTCATCTTATTCTCTCTCACACTCACTGGGCAATAACCCTGAGCAGGGCTGACTCCCATATTTATTTCTTTCGATAATAATTTTTAAAAAATCTACGCTTTCAAAGTGAATATCAATGAAGCACTTTCCCTTTTAAATAAAGCGAAGGAGGAGATTAATGGCATCCACAATGCCATTACTGATCTCACTTTAAAAATAACAAAATATCAATTGGCCTTTATCAATTTATCAAGTACTTTCAATCTCTCTGGAACCATGTTGGACTTAGGAGAAAATGTAGGAAACTCCCCTAAGAGAAAAGTCATAACATTTGAAAAGATCATTGAAAAAAATTATTACCTCAGGAAACTACACCAATTTGTGACATGCTTGGCGAAATAGAGGAACCCAAGCCCCGCTCAAAGAATGTGATATTACTTAACGTCCCCGAGTGTAGTCCCACCTCAAACACGGAGAGTGTCTTGGAGAATAAAGAAACGCTTTAGCTGCCATTATTGAAATAAAGAGAGAGTTTAATTTAATTAGTTAAAATTTACGGGCTTCACAGTAGAATTCTAAACAAAACCAGGCGCGCTATTCCCGTTCTTTTTAAGGAAGATTCCTTAAGTTTTTCCTTAGGGTTAAAGCCTTCTTATTTAAGTGCGGTTCCGGTTCTCTCGGATGACAGCTGTCAGCTGAATTCAGCGAGCGACATTCATCAAAAATGTCAATATTTGCGATGTTTTAACAAGAGAAAAACTCAATATAAGTATGTTACCAATTACGTTATTATTTACTTTAAACATAATAAGCTAGTAAGCATTATAAAAAAATTATATAGATGTTGACATTTTCGACAATTCACGTCAAGCGCGGCATTAAAGAGAGTCGAACTCACTCTGAGTTCACTCGAATCAAATCCGGATTCACTCGTTCCGAACTCCCACTCAAGGAACGGCAAAGGTTTTGGATTGGAGTCAGAAATGGACGTCGTCCCTATTCATTAACATAGTATTAACGATTTTTGATTCCGGAACGGCGGACCTATGCGGACCGAAAGGAACATAGACCGAGTCCGAGGAATCGAGTCCATGTGGCTAAACTCGGAATTGGAACCGAGTTTTTAAAATAAGTGGAATGACCCACCTCTTCGGTTGGCACAAATTCAAATGTCACTTTCAGAACTAGATACAAAAAAGGTCATTACTATTTAATGAGGTAGGTACCTTTTTATAAAACGTAGTTCTTCGTTAAAAGGCTTATTAATGATATTTAAAAATAAAATAAAAATGTATTAAAATGGATTATAATATAATGTAATTGTTTTTAAAAGTTTTAGTTCAAAATCTTATGTCACCTAAAGATATTTCATCAATTTGTGTTTTCAAATAATCTCTTGACAATTTATTTATGATCTTTTTCCTATGTCTCACCGTAATTCCGCAGTTAATCGGGAAGTCTTTAACCCCAAGGAAAAAAGATAAGGAATCTTCATTAAGAACGGGAATAGCGCCCCTTGTCAATTAAATTAGAATTTGGTGACTCCAAACACGCGGAACTATTAATTTTTAAGTGTATATTTATTTATAAAAATAAATTAAATTTAATACCATAGGTAAATTCATAAAAAAACACTAGAGACAGAGATCTAAAATTAAGCCACTCAGGCATTTACAAACTATGTTGTAAAGACTGTACTTAGTTACACAATATCCCGTAATGTTAATATCGGAATCACGGAACGCATAAGATGTTTAAATAACAGTAATTTTTCAGAGTTTGCCAATCATCTCATTTCAACAGATCACATTTTGAATGATAGTTCAAAAACATATTTAAATACACGAGTTCCAATTATTTAACATAATAATAATGGCAAAAATTAAATAATTTAGAAGTATTGGAAATTATAAAATCCCCAAATAATAATTTTAGTAAACCCTAATTACTTTTTCCCCTTTGGTCTGCTCCGACTTCAACACCTAAACGTTCATGTATATCTATCATTATTTTATAACGTAGATTAGTTTTAATATATTCCTGATCAGGAAAAGGTACTTCCGAAACCGATGAGATAATTATATTAAATTAAAGTGGTTAAAAATAAATTTATACGTTTATATTATAAAACTGATTTTGCCCAATGGAATAAAAGTCAAACCTGATAGGACTCTTCAACAAAGGCAGCATTTAATTGATTTCTGGAAAGAAATGGAGGATAGGAGAGAAAAGGATGAAATTGATTTACGAATCAACCAAATTACACATTTTAATGAAATTCTTAAAATTATCAAAAGCCATGCAAAAAACTGAGAAACAAACATAACACACTCATATTACCAACATGTGCGAGGAATGCGTACGAAATTGGACCAATTTAAAATTAATTCATCTACCTTATTGTATGACATTTTATTATTAACTGGAATATAGTTAAATGCGGATATCAGGTCATCAGGTTTAAGCCTCAATTGCTACTTTATTTATTGACTTAATAGAAGTGCTAATACGAGCAAAAAGTCAAACGGATGAGGTGTGATCTAAAAACATCTCATCCACTGATTTACTGTTTAAGCTCAAAAGGGTTGAATAATTTTCTTTAATGATCAACATACCTTATGGAAAAATTATAATCGGCTGTATACTCGTACATCCCACCTGCATCGGATTTGCTAATGCATAAAAATCACAACGAGAACATAGAATTATTGAAATATAAACCTTGAAGCAAAATTCATTATTGCTGGTGATTATATTCGGCTTAACTGGACCGGCAAAGATGACAACATATATATTACAGTTATTATATTTACCCTGACGAAGCTGGACCTAATCAAAACCGGTTGGTGAAAATAAAATGTATTCGTGATTTATAACAAAGTGTTTGTTTTATTTAATATGATGTCAGACCACAAAGTGATTGGTTCTTATGAAAATATATCTAATACAAATGAAGCCGTAGTATAGTGCGCAAAATCCATTTTTCACAAAAAAGATACTACACAAATCATCCAATTATTATTATTATTATGTTGTAAAACCCATGTAAAAGTCCAGGTGGGCGTATGATCAATATAAATAAAAAAATTAAAAAAACATACGACCTTAATAGAATACGTACACTAAATAATTCGAACGGTCTGTTGAACAAGAGACAGTTTCTATATAAATTACTTTTCTATTCAAAATCAAGAACTGAAAAATGGTCATCCATGAATGTCTTGAAGACCCAGATTCACTCCTTCAAAATAGACAAATAATTCCCAAAAATGATCTAGGCCTCGGGGGAAATCAGGGCCTCCTTCGTAGAATTAGTCTTAAACAACTTGCATTACACTTTATGGGCTGGCCAAATTGCTTGACTAAGGGAAACAGATGGACGTGAAGATGTAATCTTACGTTGATACGCTGCAAATACTCGGGTACACCAAATGTCCACTGGTATAATGGTATCGGACAAATGGCCTTGTGCAAGAATGAAATTGATTGTAAGAAGTGTCGAACCCGAAAGAGGACTTCGTCCAATACTGGACCAGGAATGGTCGACCTCGATGATGATGATGAAATACCTTCCCCCTAAAACGAACGAAAACAAAATGATTTACATGTATTTTTTGTTGACCCATTCTAGCGTACTATTTATAGCAGTTGACCCTCATCGAAGGAAGGCTGTAAATAACAAAGCATGTGAGTACGTGACATTAGCAAATTGGATACTTCTTTCGCAAGGCCGGTACTGGGCGATATTATTTATTTCTTTCTTTTATCTCGAATTTGTTTTGTTTTGTTGAAACCGAGAGCGATCATTGTGGAGTGCTTTGTTTACTTAGATCATTTACACAGATTTTTTCGGTAGACATTTATTCCGTAAAATTATGTTTTTTTAGAGACAACACGTAAAACAGAAAAATAAAATCAGTTTCCACGTTTTACGAAATGCTTTCGCTTCTCCATACTTGATGCCGTAATATTTAAAATAAATTGGATGTTTATATTTCCACTACCAATAAGACCAACGAAGATTTTTTTCTTTTGTTTTTGAACTATCATTTTCTTTAATAATAATAATATTAATTGGTTTACTTATGTACCGCCGTTTCGTGAGAAAATCACCTCCAGGGCGCTTTACAACTTAATTTTTCTAACCCATAACTCATCACTAAGAATTATTTAATAATTTACGACTAAGATTTATTACTAATGGCTTACAGCTAAGATTTATAACTATTGACTTACAATCATTTCAATGTAGTTATTCATGTCCTTTGATAGATTAACAGCTGAAATTGGATCGCTTCATTCCGTGTGTAGGAATGCCAAAAAGAATTCGTATAAGATTAAATCTCATATCATTAAATGACAAAAATATTGAGTACAGTCAAACTTCTCAAAAATTCCACAGCCATAGACAATATCCGAATGTTTGACATAAAAAGACACATGGATATTCTGGGTCCTATATTAACCCATATGATTAAAACAATTTTAACACGAGCTATAATACCAGATCAACTCAATTGTAATATTATCAGACCTATTTACAATGGTGGGAATCATACTGATGTAGGAAACTATAGACCGATTAGCATATTACGGGCGATAGAAAAGATTCTGGGAAAATACATATCTTTAAAAGTAACTCAATAGTTGGAGTGATTTTCTTTAATATATCGTAAACGTTAAATACGGTTTTTTTTTTTAAAAGTACTGAAATGTTTTTTCAGGATTTCTCTAACTATGTAAATAATGAATTGAATAACAAAAGACATATGTTGGTACTGTTCATAAATTTGGTACGATAGACTCGATGAAATTGTTAAATATTTTGGAGGCAATAGGGGTAAGAGGAAACATTCTCAAACTATTCAAAAACTTCCTAACCAACCGCCAAGTCCAGGCGAAAGTATCAGATACATTTAGTAAAATAAGAAATGTCAAAACAGGAGTTCCACAAGGATCATTTTTAGGTCCAACACTGTATATTATGTTTGCATCACTTATGAACAAGATATTCTCGTTTGTTATGTATACGCTGACGATATAGTACTTATAATATCCCATGAAAATTTGGATACTGCATTGAAATTGTTAGAGCAAGATTTTATTTTTTTACTAAAATGGTCACATGGCTCTGGTCTAATAATTAATGCTAAAAAAGGGAAATTGGTTCATATAAGATCCCCGCATGCAAGGTACAGCGAGGCACCTGTAATCATATACCATTCTTTTTATTGCATTCACAATAATACCAAACAGTAAGTAACTTTTATGTATTCTCATTGTTACCAATACTCGTAATTAACTTTTTTTAAATATTTCTGATTATTATTATTAAAATTTTTAATTTTTGTAATTATTTTGTAATTCAGAATATAAAACGCGAATCGAAATAAACCAGAGCCAGATAAAAAGAACACCACCATGAACGAAGCAATGGCAAAAATAGAACAAAAATATATATGGATAGAACATTTAAGTCTGAACAAGGAGTTAGACATTCTAAATGGTAATCTTCAAGTTCTTATTTCGTAAAGCCTGACAAAAATCATTTAGACTGACACGAAAAATTTCAAGGCCCTGACTTGACTTAACAAGTCTCGACATTCTGGACAACGGAGAATGGTATTTATAATTAGTGGTGAGTGAGTGAGGAAAAAAATAAATATTTCTAAGTCTACAACAAGCAATGTTGAGCTGTACGAATGTTGTTGAATACATTAATGATAAAACAGTGAGACAGGCACAGTACAAAAAATTATGTGAACAAATTTTGTAGGAAATAAAAAAAAAACTTTTATATGCTGTAAATGTATAAGATTTATTTATTTTCTTTCTTTCTTATTTTTTAAATATTTTATTACGTACTATAATGCCTATATGGACTACATTGCATTGCACTATCCCTACATGGGGCCCGAATTTAAAAAAAAATCTTATTAAAACATTTACAAGTTCCCGATTCAGCTCTGCGACGACTAGAATAAGAAGTCTGTTAGTTTTCGCACGGTTCACCGCTAAATAAATGAGAGAATTTATGATCCCGTGTTGTAATAAGATTTTACGAACCTTCCCACCATCCACCATCCACCATAATACGTGGCCAATGAAGCTCCCACCCCGATTTACGCTTTTTGTTGCTGCGTTACTTTCTTATGACAAACTCACTTCACAGATGAAAAGAGCTAACTCTCCCCATTAGCAATGTTTGATTTCTACCAGTTTTATAGATTTTGCCTTGAATTTGATGTTGTTGTTGACATTTAACGACACTTTGATGGATACTCATACACAAAATTAGACAATATCGTAAATCAATCGTCTAGTTAACAGTAAGTACCGACCATTATTTTAAATTCTGTTTACTTTGTGTTGATTAATTGTAGTTTGGAAGAAATTGACCGAATTACTAGTAATAAAATAAATAGCATGCGTTCCAACCGATGTAATTTTTTTTTAGTATTAATCAATCTGTAATTAATAATATTATCTGCAATATAATATGTACTTACTGATGTCGTTTCACATATACTGCCTTTTGTTTCCAGAATTATTTATTCTTTCTTAAATTCCTCCGAAACATCTGCTAAACTAACTTTGAAATGTTATTTTCCGTTATGTGTTTATAGCATTAAATATTCCTTTTTTTAACCTGGAATTTGTTTTGTATTTTATTTCCACTTATTTTGTTATGCAGACAATGTTTATCCAGTAAAGTGATTTTAAATTGTATTCTAGTCTTGAAAACGGGGCATTGAACTCTATTCTTGTGTGTATTCTAAAAGTAACATAACATTCAATGTTTTTTTCTCATATTTTGTGTGTCTACCCACGAGCACCGCACGGTTTAGCTTTTTAAAATTTATTTTTGTACCATTTTGAGAAAGTATCTTCCTCCTTACAATATTCTTAAATAGTTTTAAATATACAAAAAGGTAACTTAACATCTAATTTTTTTAGTAATCATAAATATAATATTTATTTATTTCAAACACAAATGATTTAACGAGAACAAAATGTAGGAAAGCTTTGACTGTCCAAGAAGGAACAAATCTTATTTTAGGACAGTAAAATTGACAAGTTTAGTCCACATTAAGTGCCATTATACATGCATACAAGTAAAAAAAGTTACTATTGACAAAGTATGATAATAAACCTATATATAGAGAAAAAAGTAAAATAATTAAGTATAAAGAATAAAGAGAAAAGTATAGATAAATCAACTATGTATACCGGATAATTTAATCATAGTACAGTATTAATGTAGTATAATAATTACGTATAAAGAGATTTTGTTCTGACGTTTTGATCATGTTACTTCTTGGTTTTCAAGAGACGATATGTTATTTCTGTTTATTACTTCTTTAATTCTTCACAAAACATGACAAATATCTTTTCCATGTACGAATGTATATAATTACCAGTTAGAAGAAAATACATTTTTATAAATTCACGTATTTTTGGACACATCTTCATTGTCTATCCGTTGGTAAGTAACCCCTTTAAAACAGTTAATTATGTTAGAATTTTCATTGGAGAGTTAATCAATGGCTCAAAAACATTAAATCTTTTACCCTTGTAGAATTAGTGATTTTGTTCGAACTCATGAGAGATCATTGGAATAATTTTTCAGGGAATAATTCAAGTCTGAAATCATAAGGACCCATTACCTGAACCTTACTTGGCTATATTTCTGGGAGATAAATGACTAATCGGGCTTTGCACTCGTAATTTGTCATTTGAGTGTCAGTTTTACTAATCAAATAATAGATGTTCGCGTAATCTGGGGAAAGGAAAAGGCAAATTCAGCCTTATTTAATACGGATTATAATAGTGAGTGATTTAAAATTACATTTCCTGTGGAGATTTCTTCTTTAATAATTATACCAATTTAATAATAGATGTTTGTGTAGTTTTCATAGCCAAGTATAAAATTAAGTGGGTCGTTAACTTATTTTCGTGATAAAAAAACGAGGGTTGAAAGACAAATTATTGTTTTCAATTCAATCTAATCAATTTATTATTTAAAAACTTTACAATTTTTTCAATTTAAGTAGTTTTTAAAGACATTGTATTAATATAAATTAACATTATTAAATTAGCATTGTGTTTAAAATAATTGTATTTTTTTAAAAATAGGTATATTTATGCTAGCAGCAAAAAAGCTTTCCGTTTCAAAGCAGCTTCGTTAATGTTAAATATTTATTTCAATATGCGAATTGATTCCGTTCAATAACAAGATTGCCTTCCTCACCGGCGTGACTATTGGCAAGATGGTCATGCAAGTTGGGAGATTAAACAGTCGGTGTTGTCGGTAACGAAAATGGTTGGGTTAAGTTAGGTTAGCAGCGAGGGTGTAAATTAATTAATTAAAAAAAAAGCTTATGTTTTAGACTTACGGAATTTAATACTATGTAACAATAACAACAAGGAACATAGAAATAAATGCTCTTCATAATAGCCGAGTTTTCAAATCATCCACGAATAAGTCTGAAGAAATGTGTAGCAATGTGCATATCCCTTCTGACCCGTAGATGGTTCATTTCGAGCATACCTAAGAGAAAGTCGGTAGAATAGAGCCACGGGTAGTATCCATACTCCCTCAGGTAGAGAAATATTAGAAATTTCGTCTGAACTCTCTCCAACATGAAGGAATACTTCACCTGATGTTGGCTCCAAATCACCGAACCACTTTCAAGTATACTCTTTACTAAAGGATTGAATAAAATTCAGGATAATTATACATTACGATTTTAATGAAAGGAAGGATATGGAGCACCAGAGAAGAGCACTGAGCGTGCGAGCCAACATGCTCGCCAGGAGATTTAACAGGTGCAGTCCTCAAATAAAGAAGCAGCTTTTCAAGACATACTGCATGAGTGTGTACACTTGCATACTCTGGGCCAGATACTCACAAAGTATCACGAACACGCTCCGAGAGTACAGTACAACCACGCGTACAGGGCAGTGTCGCGCCTCCCCTGGCGATGCAGCGTCTTGTAGATGTTTGGAGAGAGAAGGGTACATAAGCTAGCTGCTTTGATGTGCCACAGAGAGGTCAGAATGAGTCAGGGCTTCCTGAAATCCGAGAACACTCTCGTCCAGGCTATAGCCCAGTGCCACAGCGCGGCCCTACATCATAGATTGAGAGTTTTCCCCAAACCTCTGTAATTTAAGTGCTAAAAATGTACACGGATATTCAATTTCTTTTTTGTATTACTATTTTATTTTATAGTGTTATTTTACATGTGTCATTTCTTTCTTTAATCCTTTGTATTTGTAATATCTTAGTTTCGATTATTTCAAATAGACGGCACTGTCGGCAAGACAGTACAGGAGTTTTAATGTTATTCTTTAAATATTAAAATGAGAAAGTCGTCTGATTATTGAGATTTAGCTTTATTCATTTCTTTAACACAGTACCTTCATTATGTGATGTTCACTGTACAGAGCTTGTTGAGTGAGAGCCAGGATCTATGGACAATTATATTATAGACATTGATTGATAGACAATAGACACTTGATAGATAATGTAACACCTGAGAACCTCTCAAGGTCAGACAGACAGATTATTACCATTGTATTAGAAGGAGCTTTGTTTCCTGGCTCCCCAAATCTATTATACAGAGATTTCGTGTTTCACGTAATTTTTTTTTAATAAATTTTTTAATTTTTTTTTTATTCATTCATTAACGCCCAAAAGGGCTTTTACATATTTAACATTAAAATGATTATGTGTACAGAACTTAAAAGAAAAAAATAACATGATGCATAGTTGGTATATAAGTGTAACATATTTATGACATAGAAAGAAAAAAAGAGGAACAAGTTTTTGGATTGTAGATGAGTATAAAGATAATATATATAAAACATAATAATTAAGCAATAGCTCTTATACGATGCTCTTATAATAGTTGCAACATAAAAATATCGTTCAGGTATCTTTTAAACATGGGTAAACTTATATTAAATATATCTCCAGCAGAGGTGAATTTATTTCCAAGTATATGTAGACGAGAAATGGGTGCATGCATTTGGTAGTTTGTTCCAGAATTATTGTTACAGAATAACATATTTTGCCGAGTTTGTCGATGAGGTACTTTGAAATTGATTAGTTGCAGGAGTTAACAACAGTCTAATAAGGAATAAATAATTTTAAATAAAAAAGTTAAGTCTGTTATTTTTCTTCTGTTTTCTAAAGTATGTATTTTGAGTGTATTTAGCAAGAATGTATAGTTTATGTGTTGTATTGGTATGTGTAGTTTGAAGTTAATAAAACGTAAAAATTTGCGCTGCACGCGTTCAATATTTTTATATGAATGATATAGTATGGGGACCACACTATTGAATTGTATTCTAATATGCTGCGCACTAATGACAAATATACGATTTTTATAACTTCCAGGAATCAAAGTCTTTGATAGTTCTAATTATAAATCCCAGTGTCTTCATACCTTTATTAGTTATTTGTTGTATGTGATTTACAAAATTTAATTGTGTATCAAACAAAACTCCGAGATCACTAATTTCGTTGACTTTTTCTAAGATTTTGTTATCTATAGCGTAGTTAAATGATAACGGGGTTTTGATTCGACAAAATGTCAGTGTCTTGCATTTATCAACGTTGAGAAATAAGTTATTAGCAATACACCAATTATGTAATTTATCGATGTTTAACTGTAAGATTATGCAGTCGCTAATATTGAATATTTCTTTGTATAGTTTAATATCATCGGCAAAAAGTAGAACTTCTACATCGTCGAAACAGGTTATTATGTCATTAATGAATATTAGGAATAGAATGGGACCGAGATGACTTCCTTGCGGCAGACCACTAGTTGCATTAAGTACCTTAGATTTTAAAGACTTAATTTTGACGAACAAGATTCTGTTAGATAAGTAACTTGAGAACCAATCCAACATGTTGCCTCTCAGTCCTAGTGCATATAATTTTCTAAGTAATAATTTATGGGATACTTTATCGAAAGCTTTTGAAAAGTCTGTATAGATACTGTCAACTTGTTTTTTATTCGTGAAGGATTCCGTAATATAGTTTTGGTAAAGTAATAGATTAGTAGTAGTTGATCTTCCACTGACGAACCCGTGTTGTTTTTTATCAATTACTTTGAGTATTGATGGATAAATTAAGTCGAGAACAAGGGATTCAAAAATTTTTGGGAGTGCTGATTGTATACATATAGGACGATAGTTTTTTTATGTCTGTGTCATCACCTTTTTTGAAAATTGGGGTAATATAACTAGATTTCCAACGAGTTGGAAAATGTCCAGAAGAAAGTAAATTGTTAAATAATATGGTAAGTGGACTTGATATTGTAGATGCGCATTGTTTAAAAAATATTGGCGGAATGCTATCTGGGCCTGCAGATTTGTTGGGGTCAAGGGAAAGTATTTTTTTTAGGCAAGATTCCCGTGTAATGTGGCAGTTCTGTAAATGTAACGTGTTATGATATGTATATGATGGTATTTTATTTTCAGATATTTCGTCTTCGTATACGCTTTGGAAATGATCCGCAAACAAATTAACAATGTCGATGGTGCTATTAGCTATTTTTCCATCATAGTGCATTGTAGGGGGGTAGTCTGAGTTTTCATTGTTTAATTTTTTTACAAAATTCCACAGGTTTTTTGACTCCGGTGCATTTTTCTCAATGGAGGTGGTGTGTGCTTTATAGCACAGTTTGGATAGTATTTTACATTTTTTTCTTGTTGCTGAAAATTTTGAATAGTCATCGATTAGGTGAGTAAGTTTAAAAATTTTGTGTAACTGTTTTTTTTGTTTGAGCAGTAATATAAGGTCCGTGGAGAACCAAATTGGATATGTTTTGTGTTTTGGTGAATACGATGGTACATAAGATTTTATATTGTTGGAAAATGTTTGATAAAGTTTTTCTAAGGTTTGTTCGATATTACTATCATCAGTCAAGAAAGTCCAATCAGTATTACTGAACTGGTAATTAATAGAAATGTAATCGGCGTTTTTGAAGTTGAGTGTTGTTTGTTTCAATGTGGGTTTGTATATGTACATATTAACTCTAATGTGTAGGGGAGGATGATGACTATCCACCGTTATGAGCGGATCGTTTGACTTTTCAACAGACAGTTTAGAGCAGTTAGAGAGAGCTAGATCTAAGAGGCGGTCACATATATTGTACACAAAATTATGTTGATGTAAATTCAAATAGTTTATCGTATCTATCACTTCACGTGCTGGGTCATTACAACTTTCATTTAAAATATAGCCATTGTCACTAAAATTCCATTTCAAATTGGGAAGATTGTAATCACCGACGATAATAATTTTAGATGTAGGATGTTTTGAAGTGAGAAATTCAATGTCTTCACAGTGTTTCTTGTATGTTTGAATATCAGAGTTTGGCGGTATGTATATAGTTCCAATGATGATTTTTTCCATGGGGGTAATAATTTGCAAAAATAATTGCTCCAGCGAGCTATTTTGTGTGTTTAGTTTTTTTACTGATAAAGTTTCCTTAGTTGCTATCAGAACTCCGCCTCCTCTTGATTTGGTACTAGATTTTGAGTTTCTGTCGCACCGAAATATCTTGTGGTTCGTAAAACCAAGTTCTGGAGACTTTATTTCTGGGACGAGCCAAGTTTCAGTAAGGATGAATATATCATGTCTGTGTAAAGGTGCTGCTGTTTTAAGATCATGTAGTTTCGTACGAAGTCCTCTTGTATTTTGGTAGTAGATTTTTATTTTTTCAGGGCATTTGGTCCGGCATTTTCGGTTACTTGGGCAGCATCCATTTATGGGATTAGGTTTTTTGAGACATTTTTTATTATCGATGGTTTGTTATTAATAAATTTTATTGTCAGTCCTACTTCCCCTTCCAGGGTACGGTTTGCCAGGGATTGTCTAAGATCATAAAGATATTGCCTTTGCAACGGAGTTTGGTCCGAAAAAAAATTATATTCAGTGTTTGACAATGTTAGGTTTTTTCTACGCAATATATTTAAGACTTGCGACGGATTGTTGAGTATAACTTTCAGTGGTCTGATTTTATTTGGTTTTACCACGCCAATACGGAAAACGTTTACAGAGTTTTCGACAAGCGTGTTGTCGATTTTGGTAAGTATTTTTATTATTTCCAGTTTGTCCTGATTGACTCGGTCCAATTGATTCACCAATGTGCTTTCGGGTACATTTGTAACGATTAGATTGTTTGCTCTCACCTTTCTTTCCTCTAACTCGTCGGCTGCTTCGCACATTTGAGCTATTTGTACCCCATGATTGGTAGTATTTGGCAGGGACTGGGGCGGAGGCTGGAGCGGCTGGTTCTCTGAGATACGTTGATAAGTCTTAAGTTCACCTTCTAAAAAGCCCATTTTAGCTGCAACTAGGCTTATATTTCCCAGTAGTTCCGAGAGTTTGGGTGTCAATTTTCCCATTTGTTCTTTGTTGAATTTGTTTGTTGGATCCATTATAGTAGTATTTAAAGTGTGTATAATATTATTTGCCAAAGTGATAAAAGAATAGGTATCACAGGTGTCCATCTTATTTCTGCGAGATGCGGTCCGAAAACGTTTAGCGGCCCTGCGTCGTATAGGCGGACTAATGTTCGATGCTTGCAACGTAGAGTCGGCTTACACGCACACGCACATGCACACACACTGACAGTGTTCGGACTGAGTGATCGGCGAGTTATCAATTATTTTGACAGTAAATCAGATTTTAAAATTTAGATTTAGGTTCACACTGAGACTGAAATATCTCGAAACTTCTTTATTGCACTGATAATGTAATTGCACGTATGTTATAGTATTGTTTTTACACAAATATGTGAAAAATATTTATTTATATTGTTTTAAACGGGAGTGAATTTAATAGCGGTATTCTGTACAGCGGTGTATTGTTGTATCCAAGCAACCAAGTAAATAACCAAGTGTTGTTGTAATCGAATTTTTATTATCAAGATAAATATACACAACAGTATTCTTTTTTATATGGCAGATAGAGCACTGCACACACCGCTCTGTTCCGCTGAATTAAAAAATATTATTATTATTATTATTAGACACAAGATAACTCAATTTTTATTTTTTTTAACTTATCTCATATAAATAAAAATCGGGTAGGTATATCCGAGACTCTATTCCGATTGCAATTGAGTTCGGGATGAAACTTTGCAATCATCATAAGGATAGCAGCCAATAATATGGATTTATAAAAATGGAGGATAATATTAACAAATCTTGAACATGAAGTATGATATCGGTGTAAATGGCGTAAATTGAACTGGTCTCATTAGCTAAGTTGGTTAAGCGGTTACCCCGGATAGGTAGAGGTCATTGGTTGGAGTCCCAGATGCGACTGAAATCTTTTTAATTTCTGTTGTTTTTTGGGTTTCGTGGTTCATTTGGGGTGTGTTAATATTATCTTCTTCAATGATTACAAGATAACTCAACTGACAATCGATGGGAAGATTGATGGAATACATAATAGAAAAAAAGTTCCACTTAATAGCTTCGTAACTTACGCAACCGGTAGGAGTGGTGTTTCACTGATTTATTTAGGACTGCAACCTACAGAATTAAGATATCCAATAATGAACAACCTCCCAGAGTAACCAGAGGAAATAGAAGAAATTTGCAAATTATTTTCTTCCCACCTTGAGTGACACAAGCAGCACACTAGATCCAGAACATCTTCTGAAGCCTTTATGCGGTCAATAGAAAACTTTTTTCACCCATGTTATCAGAAGTATAATATCACTATCTTTATCTACCAAAGACATTCATAGCATGGTGACATTCAATCTTGTAACTTGTGAAATACGTAAAAAGCTGCCACACTTATCTTTTTAAGTTAAAAAATACTTGTACTAAGAGTTCTATACGACTTCCATATTATATGAATTCGCTGCGAAGTAAAATACCTCACTGGAGCGTGCTCAGCGGTTCCGGAATGATAATTTTTTCCTTTGCTGCCAACGACAGACAATTTTCCGACAAAAAAATTTTACAGTCCTTTTTAAGGTAGTTTACGGAATTTTCGCTTTTCATAAAATAAAACCACCAGCTGGTGAATTTTATCCCACCTCTTTTAAGTACCGGGTTCGTTAGAATGATAGTGTTGACATGTTTCCAGTGTTTGGACATGGACATCGTCGTGAAATCTATTTCAGTTATTCGGACTGTCATGGGAATTCTTAACATGCGACGACGATAAACATAGAGTTCAAAGGTTTGAAATTTCTATTTTCTCTTCGTCGAATTTGTCAGATTCAACGCTTCTACTCCATATATAAATACTGATACAACATGGGAGCTGATCTAACGCAAACGAATTTGTTGATTTATATTTAATCCGTAGAGCACATTATCCATCTATTTGAAGCTACGTTTAGTCACTCATTAATAAGGCATACTTCCAAATACATGTGTATCAGTTCGAAATTTTCATGTCAAAATATCTATTCATATTGAAGGTTGATTACGTTTGTCGGTATATTTGAATAAATTAACTTACTTTCTTCATATTAGTCGACGTATAGTCGCGGTATAGTCGCCGTAGTTGTCGCCATGACTTGTTCAACACGGCAGAACAGATGTTCTAGTATAGTATACCATGACAAGAAAAATGGTGCTATTTAATGAAATTCTAAAACAGTAGATATATTTAATAATTCTTTATAATCTTTTTTACATACGTATCTTCCAAATATTGAGAATATAACAATATAAAATCTTGTATTATAAATTATGTTTATTATATTATCATTTTCAAATTAATAAATCTATAAATGTACGAGGTTAATAGTATGTAAAATAAAAATACATTAAAAAACGCAGGTGAGTTCTGTCACAAACCCAACTTAGTGTGGCAGTCCTAACCATCATTATTCATGGTGAATATGCCTCGACTCTGACGGAAGTATGGTTCAGTAGTTCCTTATCGCTCTAGTCGTTGCTGATTTCGACCAAGAGCCGGTTTTACTGTGAGGCTTTGTATTTGAAAATAGTTTGAGTTAGGAAAATAAATAAAATAAGAAGCCTCTAGAATTGACAGACTTTGGAAGGCCAACAACTTTTACAAGAGGCTTCTGGACATAAGCAGATACGATGACGTTGTGGAAACCTCATCAATTTAGCAATGAAGAAGAAATAACTTCCATAGCAACTTCTTCAAATTTCTCATAAAACAACATAGAGTTACAATGGAGCTCTCAGCAGCGAAAAAATAAATAATGATAGGAAGATAGAGCGTATCTGTTTGGAATTCTACCCGCACGACTAGGAAATACATAAAACCGTTTATAATAGAAGATTTTTTGTCAAACCTTCTAAATAGGTATATTATTTCTATCACGATAACTGTTCCTAAAATAGTTAAATAAACTTCCTAAATTTGCGGAAATTATACCCAATTTTCGACGTAAATAATATATAAGGGAAAGTAAAGGTACCAAGTTTCCCGAAATAATCAATTCCCATCGCAATTGGAGCTAATAATTCAATTCTACGGCAATATTAGATTTTATTGAAACCGAAAGCTTCCGAATTTGGGGGCCCGGCGTGATTGTCGCCGCTGGGTCGAAATGACGCCGATTCATATTCATGACGTGTTTTTTTATGAAAATTTTATTTTCACTGGGATCCATAAATATTTGCGTGGTAAAATTTTGCAATAAAATTTCCTATTTGCCAACTTGTGCCCAGTAAAATACACGCAGCACCACCCGACACTAAGTAGGCGCTATTTATTTTTGTCGCGTCTTTGAAAAATGAAAGCCTCACTGAAATATTAGTAAATTCCTTGAACATACTCAAAGCTTTAAAGTGGTACTCTCTAACAATAAGGTCTGGAGACATTAATAACAGAATTCGGACTTAAAACCTACATTACGCAATCATCATAATAATGATTAAGTAGCGGAAATAATGTCGTATTCATTGGTTTTGTATGTTTTTTCTATAAAGCATCATATTTTGTAAGGCTTGACGGCCTCCACGGTCTAGGGGTAAGGCTCTCGACTACGAATCTGAAGGTCGCGGGTTCAAATCCTGGCGTGCGCAAGTAAATTTCATTTTAATTAATTTGTGCTGTTTGACAATTAATTAATTTAAAAATAATATATAGTATATTTGCGGACTTTTGAGAGTGGAAGATACTCTCAGTATCGCCCTGGTGAAATACCACAATTCAGAATTGAAACGTTGCTTGAAATGGCTTTTAGCCGTGTTTGGTGACAAGATCTGAATAGCCAGGTATTTCGCCACCTTACTCTTCCCTTTCTCCTTCCCCTCCCCGATACCTACAGTCTCACAATATTCCCAAATTGGGGATGCCATAGTCTCATTGGCTCTAGACGGTTGGGAGTAGTTGGGACTCTTGTGCGGTATTCATAAAAAAAAGTTTATCATTTCTAGAGTGGCAGATACTTTCAGTATCGCCCTGGTGAAAGACCACAAATCAGAATCGAAAGATTGCTTGAAATGGTTTTAGCCGAGTTTGATGCCTAGATCTGCATAGTCAGGTACTTCCCTACGTTCCTCTACCCCATCTCCTCCCCCTCTCCACTAACTTCAGTTTCACAAAATACCCTAATTGGGGATGACATAGATTAACTGGCTTCGGACGTTTGCGAGGATTTTGGACTCTTGTGACTCATAAAAAAATTCAAAAAAAAATTATAGTAGCTCAACTTAAGTATGAAGCAGCAAAACTCTAGAACATTTAGTTCTGGGTCATTAGATTCGTATACCCTTTTTGTGTTGTGTTAATTTTTATCTTTTGCAACGCCACTTTCATTACTTGATATTGAGCATTGAAATACCATTAACTACGCGCAAATAAGACACCAAGTCGTCAATTTTACAGTTTTAATTACGAAAAAAGAGTAAAGGTAATAAAATCTACCAAGAGATTTTTTTTTTGTAAAGATGGTAACAATAAAAGAAATAATCTTTAACTGTTATGGAGCCGAGGTATTTTTCGATTTAAGATGAGTACAGTGACAGAAGGCACAGAATGGAGTGTTCACGTTACACCGTGCCTGAATGTGTTTATAGATAATGTTATATGAATCGAACTTTATAAATCTCGATACCACAATAAAATATTCCCGATATTTCAATGACAAACTGATATAACCGAGCATGATATATTGTGCAGGGTGGTATGAGGCACGAGCCTTGTGGAGGTAAAACCTCAACTTATAAATACGCTAAACTCTAAAATAGTCTGCTTTTGAATTCCCATATTCCCCACAAGACGACCCAGTATTTCACGTACCAGTATGAAGACGTTGCGAATACTTAAAATTTCTCGACTTTAAAAGTTGATGTTGAAGGAAAGTATGAAGTATCAATCATTCAGAAACTGTCGAGAACATTTATCCCGGGGCGGAAAGCCGGGTATGTGTAGCTCAGTTTAATACTGTTCCCGAGAGAATACAACACCGTACATTATTTTGAGGTGTCATCTAGTGATGGGAACGTGAAACTTTTAAATAATCGAATGATGGAATGGTGTTTCGAAATAAATGCTATTTTTTTTGTTTCTATCTTCAAGTCCCGTGGAAAAAATGCAATAAAAGTTATCGTCTATCCCCTGGTGGTTTAAATGAATATTTTATTCTCAATTTATTGGAATAACTTATTAAAGCTTTTAAAACTTTTTGTAAAATTTGATTATTGAAGAAGATAATGTTAACAAATCTCAAATGGAACGTGAAACGGAAGCGATACGGAAAATAAAAAGGTATCAGTCTCACCTGGGAGTAATTGACGTAAAATAAACAGGAAACATTACCCAAGTGATTAGAGCATTGTTCCGGTAAGACGGTGATCCTCGGTTTATTTCCCAGATGCGACTGATACTTTTTCATTATTTGTAACTTTTTCTGTTTCATGCATTACTTGCGATTATTTTTTGAATGATTAATTTTTTTTTAAACTTTTCTATTTTAAGGACGACTAGTTACTTGTGGTCGTACACGTATCTCAGGGTGATATGCTATTCACCCATGAGGTTCATATTATAGGAAAGTATTCATTCTTTTAGGAATAAAAGTTGTTTGAGTGTGAAATAGATTTTCTTTTTATTAACAATAATTTCACACAGGAGGCCCCGAGGAAAATCATTTCCCTCAGGTAAGTGCAGTCCGCCTCAGAACAGGAAATCACAGTGAGGCCCACTGTGAATACCGTGACTTTATACTTATGTTATAATAATGTACATTATACTTACAAGCTTTCTATATAATATGATTTGTACCTATGACTTACTACTTAGTCACATACATGTACAACCTTTACATAGAAACTAATAAAAATAAATAAAAATCGATCAACCGACTATCTCTAGTTTCTACGTTCCACGCACTCTGTTTCCTAACTTCTTTGGTCTAGGTTCATGAACATTATTTCGAATGCCAAAAAAATTCGTTTGACCTTAAATCGCTCATATCGAAGTGAATACTTCGATAATTACGCACATCACTAGTGCTACCGTCTACGTTCCACGTACCCTCACTTCTTTGGTCTCCTTGCGGTTTCAGACGTGTCTGCTAAGTTCCATTGTCTTCGTAATGTAAATGGCTGTAATTACGTCAGAACACCCTTTAGGCATTGTTTATCTCACACAACTAGCCTGACCAGGGAGGACTTAGCGAGCTTTGTTAAGGCTGGCGTCCTGGTTATGTACTCAAATTGTTGGCGATGAGAACAAATTCAAGGATAATTCGTTTTCCTTGTGCGTACGAGTGACATTTTAAAAATTGTAACTCAATATGAAAAAATAATCTTTTCAAATCAAGGGAATTGATAGTGTGATGACATTTTTTTCCATATTTGAAATGTGCGTCTAAATAGGTTACATTTGCAGACCATTTTTATAAGTATAACTAACGTATCTTTGTAATAATTTCCATATACAAAATGAATGTTTGTCTGCCTGTCCTCAGTTTTCTCGAAAACTACTCTACCGGTTTCACGCTGAAAATAGCACCGTGTGTATTTATTAGTACCGGAAAGCTTTATAGAGTGGTTTGAATGAAATCCAATATATAAAACTGTTCATATAACATTTTATAATTAGTATGAAAAACATTGAACCCGCTATGTTGTATTGATAGATAGATATACCACTCTGGTTAGCCACAGATAACACATCCAAAAGAAGAAGGTTTGTTTAGGTAGAATATTTTCAAAATGGAAAACATAAGTAGGTACGTAAGAGTTTTATTATTTCCATATATTGAAAACAAAACATTTGTTTGGAATGAAATAAATTTTACTGATGAAATCCAAACGACAAGCTAGAAATCACAACTTCATTACTTTATTCTAAAAACAAAAACAAAAGTCCCAGAAAAATCGGGTACATGTCAGCTAGCAGTCCAATAAAATTTCTTGTCTTCTTTCGTTCAACATCACTATTGTATATCTTCTATTTTATACAGAAAGTTTCCAGCGAACTAATAACAAAGTGAGATTTGTAAATTAGGAAGTTTAATGTTTTTACGTTGTTCCTGAGAAAAGCTCATACAAAAATTAGTCAATAAGGAGGTACACTATTTGAGACATACAAACATGCCTAAACAAAGTTTTGGAAAAAGCAAAACTACGCCAGCATCTAAAATTTTTATAATTCATGGAATTAAAACAATGTTATGGTCTTGCGTAGAAATATATGTATTTTCATTATGATTTTACAGAAAATAAAACAAATTAATCATAAAAGATAAAATGACTGAATGTTTGCCATCCCCAGAGCATTAATAATCACATGAGTTTTTATTTTAGCGTGTTTTCATAGAAGTAAAGAGATAATAAGTTGGTGAACACGTAAATGGGGGTGAAATACGCGATTAAGTCATCAAAAACCTCACGGAATCTCGTCATTACGATGTTTTCCGAGTCATCAGCGGTTGATTGGGCGTGGACAACTTTAAAAAAGGCTGCCAAATGACAGAATTCATCATTAAGCACTCGCTGAACTCATCCTCGATAGCTTTGTTCCGTAATATTAGAGTTTAATGAAATAAACACGACTTGGTGACAAAATTTAATATTAATTGCATTTGAGAACTGTTTGGGCAAAATTTTAGCTATGTAGGGTCAGGAAAAACTGCTGTTAGTACGACTGAGTATTTACAATCGTATTAATGAAAGATTAGTAATATATGGTAATCACCCGATATATCTTTCCAGAAAAAAAAAAAAAAAATAAATATATGTATAAAAATCTGACTTCCAAATCATGTCAAAGTTTAATGCCGTCAGGTAATTAATAATATAATAATTGTTAAATAAGTTATCATTGTAAGTACAAAACTGTTAGAATAGTCACCATTATACCAGTTTTGATCACGGTTTTTCACACTTTTGCATGTAATTTAGTACGGAACTTGTAGGGAAAGCTAAGATGTTATACAAATCCAAAAAAACTTTGTTCACCGGTTAATGGAATCACCGCTTTGAAACAAAATATCATGTACATCCCTTAAATTGTTTTCATGTTAAGCAGTTACCATTATTCTCAACATATTTTTATACGACCCACCATTAAACTCAACCGCCCACAACGTGATGAGTCCCTGATACAATACATAGAGCTCTGCGCACACACCAGGGAGGCTCGTGGCCTTATAAATACGGTAGACGTATTTTTAATTGAAGATTATAGAAAGAAAAGATAGCGTTTGTTTTGTTATTTCGTAAATCAGTTATTTAGGGTTTTTGTTTTTTGACTACTAGTCACATATCCGTGTTGTGGCTGTCGGTTTTTATATAGTACAATAAAAATAGCACGAAGATTCAGCATGTATTATATACATGCATTAAAGGAAATAACACTGTCTTATTATTCTTTCTTTTTAAACGTCATATTCTTCTTTTTTATGTGAATACCGTACAATAGTTCCAACTGTTCCCAACTGTTTGTAGCCAGTGGGACTATGGCATCCGCAATGTGGGTATGGTGTGAGGTGAAAGGAATAAGGAAAGGAAAGAGATAGGGAAGAACGGGATTGGAAAGTATCCGGCTATTCAGATCTGGTCGCTAAAAACGGTTAAAACCATTTCAAACAACTTTTAGATTCCGAATGGTGGCCATTCAATAGGACGATACTCCATGCCACCCTGGAACGTGCTTCAAATTTGACATATTATTTTTTTTCAATTACATGTGAAGTAACGCATATTAATTAAGTACAATTTATTTACGCTTGTCAGTATCAGAACGACCTTTGGATTCTTGGTGGAAAAATCTTATTCTTTGACGCCATGGATGTCGTATTCTCGCAATAGAAGTGCATTGTTAGAATTAGTGTTATAGGTTCTGGTGGTTTTGTCGAGTCCACGCCTTGCTGCCCCCTTATCAATGGATTTAATAGTGGTACAGTTGAATGCTCCGTCTGTATCCAAGTCCCACTGCCATATTGACCGACTTGCATGGTTGGTAGGCAAGTTGTAATTCGTGGAATGCCCTATCTCTGATGTTACTATTCTTTACTATCTCCATTGTCTATAAAAGAAAAGAGCTGAGACATATTGGACGGAATGCGCCTGGTTGGTCATTGTCGATATTCCCAGATTGGTAGTACAGTACAGTAATTTTTTGTTTTGTTTTTTTATACATTATGTTATATATTCACGCATATTAATGCAATTTATTTAAAAAAAACGCCTTCAAATCGACATGAATTGAAGGCACAACTAAAGGTGTAACTAAAATTAATGAACTACAGTTTATTTGAGGAAAAAAAAAAACGTTAGATACAAACTACCTAATTTCTTTTACAGTGGTAAATCTCACTATGGGGTCTTTGTACTTTACCTCTTTTATTTAATGGCTGGGTATGATATTTTCATATTTTAAATTGGCACATTTTTCTAGGAAATCTTAATCTACAATTTAGAAATTTTTATTTTATAGAAAAGGTTTTCCGGGAAATCTGGTATTGTAAATTCTCTTGCGTTCTTATTAGGATTTTTTTCACAGTTTGGTACATTTACTCCAAGAACCATTTCATATGAGATTTTGAAATCATATTACGACTAAACAACTGAAAACCTACGGGTATAGATTAAAACTGGTTCTGTTCCAAATAAATAAGTGGAACAATCTTCGAAAAGTTTAGAAATTAAAATATTACAATGGAATTCCGCTCTGAATTAACAATAACAAAAATAAACTTTTTCGATAATGTTGAAGAAGAAAAAGGATCAACGTATTAACCCAATGAAAAGTTTTTTCCAAAATTCCCCTTCTTTAGTATATATCTTGAACATATTTAATTTTCAAACTGTTTTTAATGTTGAATCCTAAATATGACGTACTACTTGGCTTGACTAATAATTACGATGGATGCTAAGAGTAATCACAAAACTTGGATTCGTGATGTTACTGTCATTTGATTACGGATGTCACTGTGCCTATAAGTACAGTTTACAGTAATATTACTTTTATAATTTTTTTTATTTATAAACATTACCACATTACGAATTACCTTTAAAATGTTTGAAAAACTAACACGATCATCATAATGTAAACGGAAATGTTGCTTGCATAATGATGGAGCACTTATCTAGCAGAATAATAATGATAATAATAATATTAATAATAATATCTTTAATGTAATTAAATTTAACTATAACTAAAAGACATGCATAATATAATATTGTAAATATACAGTGGTTTAAAAAGCAAAATAGAAAATAATATAATAACAGTTAAGTTTCACATAACCCGCCTCACTAGGCTAGCCTGTGTTGAAGCAGTAATTTTGCAAATTATTTTATAGTTTTAAAATATCTATGAATATACTCTTATATTAAGATATGCTTTGTAAATCGTTGAATCAATAATTTCGAATTTGGGTGAGGGCACCGGTAAATGCCCTATCATTACTTTTAATACAATTTTTTACATTGTGTTTGAATATTTTTTGTGAATCAGATTTTTTTATGCTAACCGGAAGAATGTTGTAAATTCATATCGCAAAGTACCTAAAATTCCGTTTCCCAAAAGTAGTATGATTTACATTAATTTGGAGTAAATCTTTGTTGGTATTTCTAGTAATACGAGTGTTTAGTCTTTTTTCATAGTATTTACTTCTGTTTGAATAAAGATAAGTGAGGATCGTTTTAGCGTTAATCTCCCAAACGTCAAATAATCTCATTACATTAAAGATTAAGTTAGAGTCTGTAATTAGAGTTAGCTTAAGGATTATTTTTATATTCCTTTTCTGTGCCTTTATGATTGGGTCTAGTGCAGATGAAGTACTACCTCTCCATGCTATGATACCGTACTCAATAGAACTTATGACGACGCCTGGGCGAGAATCCGACGCATTTGTCTACTCAACTTCTAACCGATTAATTTCGTTTCCAAAACACAATCTTTTATTTATTAAAGAACGTTTTGATTTCTTAGTAGGAACATTTTTCAAATATGGTCAATAAAATGGGAACTTTTACTAAACTTCCAAGTCTTGTATAGCAGAAATTTTCATTTATAGAAACTGTGATTTTATAACAGACTGAATAAATCACGTGGCGTTGAAAAAAAAACGATAATAAATTCATTTCACCCTTTTGATATCTGAAAATTGTGAGATACAAACAAGTACTTGAACCAACTGCTACAATTTTTCTGTCCTTTTATTACATTTTTTAAAAATATTTTGCTCCAATATTTCAGTTGTTCTCGGCGTTCTTCGGCAGAGACGGCGGAAGGTGTAGAGTTTGTCTGTAGGTGGATGTCGAGTATCGATGGTGATACATTCCTGAGGCAACCACGCACTAACGACACCATTAATTCATCAGTTAGGCGCCATTACATGCCGAGACCCTATTAAATCTTCCCTAAAGTAGGTGACGCCATTTTGAAAGTGGGATCAAGTTCATATTTTATAACGGCAACTTTAAAGCCGGATACCTGATGGAAATAATGATGATCTCGCTGCGTCTTGGTTGGTAAAGAAAAGAAGTATCAGAAAATGAACCAATGGGATTAAAGGTGTAAGTAGCAACTGTATCGTATTAGAACACAGAGGTTTTTTTCAGAGACTCGACAGTTCTTGTAGGGTAGCGCCATTTCAGAATTCTGTGATTACAACGCTTTTATGCGAATAGCTGTTTCATTCAATCATTGAAGAATACAATATTAAAAAAAAAATCCTGAATGAAATACGAAACCGAAAGTAAAAAAAAAGGTATCACTCGCATCTGGGAATCGAACCCATGACCTCTGTCTTACCGGGACAACTGCTCTAGATTGGATTTGTTAATATTGTCTTCTCCAATGGTTAAATATTACAATAAGGTTTATAAACTTTAATAAGTTTTTATGAATTCATTGAACAATTTGTTTCATGCTAGTTTATTTATTATTTTGATACATTATTTTTAAAAATCTTTAATTTTCCAACTAGTTTCGTCACGTCTCGTAACATATTCAGGGTATTAAGTTCAGCTAAGAGTTTTATTGTGCGTTGAATATTTGAAACGGGGTTCATTTTTGAGTGACTTTGCGTGATGAATGAGGAAGACAGTATTTTATATTATTTATGAACCGGGGTAGGTTCCAACGGAAAAGTGGAAATGTTTTAAGTCGAAACATTTTATTACGGTAGAAGGTTCATGACATTAAAAAAAACTTCAAATAATAAAAAAAAAATTATCAGTAATTTGTCGTTTTTTTTTAAAACATATAATTTTATTTTATGATAATTTCTCGGACGGCATAGCTTTTCAGCCTTTATTGACCGAACTTTACTGCTAATTGTAGCATTATTAACTTAGTGCTAACTTTAACTATTAGTATAAAGACATGTTTGTCCGTGTAAACGTTGTAATCTACATATGTAAAAACCAATGTAAGTTTGCATGTTTCTTTGTTCTCGATGTTCTCGAAAATCACTAAACCAGTTTCGCAAAGTTTGTTCTCATTAGTACCGGAAAGATTTAGAAAGTGGTTTGAATGAAATCCAATATGTAAAACTGTTGCTATAACGTTTTAAAATTAGTTTGAAAACATTGAATCCGCCACGTTTTATTTATGTTAGCCCATAGATATAACACTCTGGTTAGATACAGATTGCATATTCAAAAGAAGAAGTTTTTTTTGGGTAGAGTATTTTCAAAATTTAAAACACAAGTAGGTACCTACATAAGAACTCTATTATTTAGACATGTTTTGTAAAAATAAACGTTTGGAATGAAATTAAATTTTCAAATAGTTTCTTTGTTTAGAGATAGTTACAAATAAATTATGGCACCCTAATGACAAGCAAGAATTCACAACATCATAAATTTATATAAACCCGAGCAAGGCCAAGTACACATCAGCTAGTCATCTTATAAAGATAGTGCAATAGCACGAAACAAAAATTTTGTTCACTATTTTTAATCCAAATATACCCAGGAATCACTGATTAAAGTCTATCGGGTATGTATTGTTAGACTCTATTTAACAGTGGCGTGCATAGCTCTGTGACCAAAGGTAGGCTGTGTATCACATAGCAAATAATGCATAGTTGTTCAAAAGTCAGGTTTAAATAAGCAAAACTTCCCTTGGAATTATCAAAAAATATGTAAATAATAACTCTACCCAAACCTTGAAGTTGATATACAGAAGTCCCTGAAAACCATCTACCCAAAATATGGTTCGCTTTAGCACAGGATTTCCTAGTGAGGGGTTATTAACAAATATTCTATAATATATTATAAGTATCTATATATTATTATATTTATATCTTACGAATCTTCTTAAATGTCAAAATTACATAGGTAATAATTAATAATTTTTTTATGTATATATTGGCCAACTGAATAAATGAACGTACAAATTTCTTATTAAATGCATGGAATTTTTTTTTATTTATTTAAAGGCTATTCGCATCTACTATCACCACACAATGGAAAACAGTACAGTACAAACACGACAACATTAGTTGCCTACATTATCTATGTACACATTCATGTTACAGCGTACGTAAGCGTAACGTATCCGCGCATGTACGGGCCAGAACCGGCGACTGTGTGGCCATTAGAAACGTCATAATATTCTAGCCGAAAATCTCGGCATATGCGGATACGTTACGCTTACGTACGTTGTAATACGAATGTGCTCATAGAAAACATATGCAACTAATGTTGTCGTGTCTATACTGTACTGTGCGGTGCTGGTAGATGTGAACACATCTTAATTTGTAGAACACCGTTTTTATTTAAAGTGTTTTAAATTTAATTATACCGATTATTATTCAATTAAAAAAAAAACTGTATTTTTATAAAAGAAGTTCTACTACGTAATTATTATTAAGCGTGACAGCTGTTTCGCCTTCTGAAGACGATAGTTTGATAATGCCTTCAGAAGGTGAAACAGCTGTGACGCGTAATAATAATTACTTAACAGAATTTTTTTACAAATAAATTGCCTTTTCAATTGAATTATAATACTTATAAATGAATTAAAAATTATTTTGTATTCACCACTTTATTAATATACGAGTACACATGTTTTGAAAGAGATGCTTTTTTCGTCAGTAATATATAAAATACTAAAAGTAATAATGTCCAGTATAGAGAAATGATAAACATAGAATGTAATAGGTAAGTAGGCACAGCCACTGCTGTACAACCAATCTCTATTTTTGTATATATTTACTAATGAGTTCAAGTTAAGACGCGATTTTTTTAATGATCATAGTGCAGTGGGTGTACTATTCACTGTGATACCTACATACAATTAATTATCAAAATATTCCAAAGTTTCTCTACGAATGTGCACATATCAACCTTATGACAACTTTGAAGTACGATCAAACAACAGAACTTCAGCATCATCAATTTAAAATTCTATCAATCACGATTAAATACAATCACCTTAATCATAGAATCTCGTAAGTTCGAAGCTATCCCTCAAAGATCCTGAAAATAATTGATTTGCAATACGCCTTCACAGCGGCCTCTTCGCCGTCGGTCGCAATCAATCAGAGCTTTTTCCCAGCCGTTATTTGACAAAAAGTCCCAATTACTGGCACTCGCTTCACTCTTATCGGCGGGGTATGTATCGGCAACTTTTCGTTCAGGTAAACGTTCGCCGCACGTGACTTAAGCCGGGACATTAAAAGCTCCGCACGAATCGACGGCGGGTTCGTGTTGGCGCACAGACCGCGGGGCTTTTGTTATCAGTTTTTTCTGGTCCGATGTTTCCCAGGGGATGTCAGTCTCATTTTTTTCACCTATTTTTGCGAGCGGCAGTGATCGATCGGGAAGCAATCTCACTGTTTAACTTTTCAGTCTATAACGTTAGTGGAGTACTGAGTACACTTATGGAGGCCGTTAGTGTTACATATTACAATTCTGATATAGCAATTTCATTTTCGATATGAAGCAAAAAAAAACCTGTTTACTGGAGTCGCTAATTCGCAGGTTCGAGTCCCAGTGAGCTCAAAAACTGTAATTAATTTACATGTGTTACATAATACAAATATAATTGATAAATAATTATATATGTTATATTTGCAGAGACAGATCCTTATAGTATCGCTCTGTTGCAAGTTCAGCGTTGGGAATCGAAACATTGCTTTTTTATATGAATACCGCACAAGAGTCCCAACTGCTCCCAACCGTCTGGAGCCAGTGAGACTATGGCATTCCCAATTGGGGAATGTTGTGAGGCTCAAGGTATAGGGGAGAGGAAGGAGAAGGGGAAGAGGAAGGTGGGGAAATATCTGGCTATTCGTATTTGGTGACCAAACACGGCTAAAAGCCATTTCAATCAACGTTTCAATTCTGAATGGTGGTCTTTCACCAGGGCGATACTGACAGTATCTTCCACTCTGGAACGTGCGCAAATATACTGTATATTACTTTTAAATGAATTAATTGTGAAACAACACGAATTAAATAAATAAAATTTTCTCGCGCACGCCGGGATTTGAACCCGCGACCTTCAGATTCGTAGTCTGAGCCTTACCCCTCGACCATGAAGGCGGTCAAAATTTGCTTTAGTAGTATTTTGTGACCATGTCTGAATAGCCATGTATTTCTCAACTTCCCATTACTTTCTCACAACATCCTACTGGCCTCGTGCAGTTTGAACTCTTGCGCGGTGTTCACGTAAAAAAGTAGCATAGTGTGTTTTGTAAATTTGCAAACATCGCCACTATAACCTCTCTATTAAATAATCCAGTAAACACGGGCGTACCTCAAGTCCACGAAGTAAAATAAATCGGAAAACATCGTTTTCAATTTGAATTTCGAATACGTCGAAATACACGCGTAATTTTCCTTCGCAGGAAACGGCATACCTAGCTCGCCCTAGCGGGAACTAAATTACACAGGAAATTGTTCAGTCGTCCGACCATCCCCCCCTCCCTCCACCAGCCCTCCCGGGGCGGCCATCTGCAATGTGACATCCCTATGACGTCACAAGCACAATCCTTGCACCGAACAAGCCACATGAATATAATCCACTTGTTTGAAAATGGAAATCATTTTTAGAATTTATGGAATAATATAGAAAATGCAGGTTTGAAAGAGGACCTGATATGTTATCCCCCGAAATGATATTCATCACTATTGTTTTCTATGAAATATAGTAAATATTATTTCAATGAAATGTATTAGTAATTATTATAAATATTGTTCAAAAAATCTAGAACGTGGAAAAAGTGACAATCGTCATTTTTTTTTCAAATCGTCTGTTCCATAGACCATTTCAATAAGTTGCAGAAAACGATCTTAACATATTGTTGTCAACAATGGAGCGCTGATACTGTATGGCAGTGAGGCACGGAACTGGCAGAGGAAGGATGAAAGTAGACTGAATGCTGTAGAAATGAAATATCTGAGGCGAATGTATGATCGTGTAAAAAATTTTGAGATTCGTAAAGAATGCAAGGCTGATGTAAGCGTAATGAGTAAGTTTCTTGTATTTTTCGGCATTCACTGTATACCAATTTCTAGACATTTTGTTAAGACATTGTTTTAAGAACGCTAGTGAATGGCACTGTTGTATCGAAACCGGTAGCGAATTTAATAAATCAAAAATAGCAAAAGTACATGGTAAATAAAGCTTCCAAACAAAATGTAATGAGTAAGATTAAAAAAGGGACGCGGTTTGGGCATGTAAAGCAAATGAACAAAGAAAGGTGTTTTAGGAGAATATATGACGCGAATGTGAATGGAAGAAGAATCTGGGGACGCCCGCGGAAGACATGGCATGATCAAGCGAACCAAATACTTGTCAGATGTAATACTTGTAGATGTTATACTATGTCAGAAGTCGGAATAACAGAAGAGAATGTATGAGGCGTTGTATGAATGTGAATGAAGCAAGAGGTGTATACCAAGATCGAGTTTTTTGGCGGTCCGTCCTCTCTGCCTGCAGGGAAACGGCGTTATTGTTAGTTAGTTCGCTACTACCACGAGAGTGCTTGGTTTAGAACCGATCTTTTTTTTGGAAATAACATAATTTTCGGCAAAATATCTTATAAATACTACTGATTTTGATGTTTTTTTTTAGTACCATATCCACCAAGTGCAAGTTTTTAATTTTTGTGGAAATGGAACAATTTATGAATATTGAATATTGTAATATTTTTATTTTATTTTATATTGTTATTTCAAGTTTACCGTTGTTTTTCCTTTTAATTATTATAATATTTTTATTTTACCTTTTTTTATTAGAAGCATTTCTTTATTTACATTTGTATATATCTCATGTAATATATTAGACGGGGTTTGCACTATATCCACTAAGTCCTTCTAAATTAAAAAAAATTAAACGAAAAAAGGAGGAAAAAATGTCATAGCATTCCAAAATGAAAATTGAAAAAACGGACTGATTTTTTAATGTTTTGTCTGGAAATAAAGGTTGCTCGGCTGGAAAACTTGATTAACATTTTTTTTCTTAAAAACCTTTTCTTTCACGAGTACTGAATATTGGATGGTTCTTTGTGGTTAATTAAATTATTTTTTAGTATTCATGTATTCCTGATGATGGAAGCATCACTTTAGAAACATGTAGACATTAATTAATTTAAAGTGGTGAATACCAACTATATTTTTTAATTCATTTATTAATAATGACGCCACAAAGTGAATACCAATCGTTTGAAGAAATTATAAATATACATATATTCAATATTGCTAAAGTTGAAATTGTAACACGATGTCATATGAAAAACTGTAAGCAATTACGTTTTGTCATAATGGAGACCAATTTCTAGTATGCAGAGTACTCGCCAGAGCGGGAGCGAGGGCGGGAGCGAGGGCGGGGGCGGGAGCATGATAACGTTTGCGAGGTAACAGGTACTAAGTTACAAAGTAAGCGAGCAGCCGTGTGAATAATTGCAGTACAGAAGAGCCGTTCAGAATACCAGAGTGAAAGCTAATTTCAGGAACAGGTGGGATGATGAAAATATGTATTGCATTTGAAAACAAGAGTGTTTAGAGTACATAATATTGTAATTGTGTGTTTTGGAATATTTACGATTACGAGTTGCAGTCTGCTCCGAAGTCTTCCAACTGAAGCAAGGTTGTTATCTTGGATTTATGTGGATAAATTGAATACACCGAGAATGTTGTTGCCGGTTTCTTGGAACTCGATAGATGTAACAACTTTTGTTTTCATTTTATATGTTTTGGTATATATATATATAATATACGGTATGTACTCCACAATGAGACTTTTATCTCGTGTCTTTAAAGCAAATTACCGAAAAATATTAGGTACAAATTTGAGAATTCTGGGTGAAGAGAAGGAAGGCAAAGTTGCTTTTGACGTTATTTATAAAATTGATAAATGAAACTATAGAAAGTTACAAGAAACATGACTGGCAGTTAAAGTGAATTGTGTTTTGTTGGCTCCATTAGCCTTAAAACTATTAATCTACAACGTATAAGAATGCATACACTTGTAAAACTAATTTGAAATACAAAGATGTCTATAATTTGAATATATACATTTTTTTAGACTACGCTGTTTTTTTTTACATTTATCGACCGATTTTGGAAGTGCCCTTCCTTCATCGTGACAATATTAAAACTACCATAAGATATGAAATACTGACAGAAATACATACATATTTATTTAAATAAGTGTTGAAGTGGGGGGCTAACAAATGGGAAGGGGCAGTGAATGGCAGAGAATGGAAACAGAGCGGTTTACTTGATAAATATCTGAAAAAGAACCATATTATAAATTTACTATGTTATTTAATACGCCTGAATTATTATATAAAGATTTTATAATTTTAATTGTTTCTAAATTTTCAGTTAGAACGAGGTAATTGGCAAACTCTGAAAAGATATTGTTATTTATACATCGCGTTCCGTGATTCGAATATTTAGATTTCACGATGTCTTACCTATGTAGAACGAAGGACAGTCATTGCAACATAGTTTGTAAATGCCTCAGTGGTTTAATTTATGACCTCTACCTTTTGTGTTTATTTTTGTATTTTACCCACAACATTATCAGTGTAGAATGCTGATTTAATGTGGGCAGGTAAATTTTTTGTACTAAGTAAAGAGAAGTTGGATGTACTACAAGGTTCTACTGAAATAAAAGGTTTTTATTTTTATTTTACTATTAGTTGCAGATTTATCAGAAAAAATGGTTTCTTTACCGTAAAATTTTATCAATTAAGTGTTTGGTGTAAGCGTTCTTTATGGCTATATGTTTGATTTTTGCAAATTCAATTGCTAAATTATCTGTTGATGGCGGGATTCTTACTAATCGGTATAACATTGAATGGATGAATGATGTCAGTAATAACTGTGTATATATAATGCGATCTAAAAAAAATGTATGTGTGTATATTATAATCACGACAAGCCAAAAAATAAATAATTTTTACGAATATGCAAAGAATAATATTGAATGAAAAAATATTAATAAAGAAAGTGATAACCTTGCCATGAATACTGAGCAGTTGGTTTTGCGCAGAGCCAGCGGGAGTTTTGTGTCGCAATTTTAAATGTAATGTGTTGCTGAAGAAAGTGGAACGAAAACTAGATGGGTAGAATATAATGAAGTACGCACTTGACTTACTAGTTGTGAATAAATTATCATTATTAACTCATTAATTTAAAAAAATGTTATCAGACTACAGGGTAGTATTTATTCAATAATTCTAAGTACCTTCAACACTGCAACAAAGTGCAAAACATATATTCTTTAAAAAAAAGAATTTGTGGGTGAAACGTAACTGTGGACTATTTTTATTTATTTTGTTAAGAGTGATGATTTATACCAAAACATACACTTTTTTTAATATATTATTCTCAATTAGTTATAAATACTCAATCCGGGAAGGAAAACATTATAGCAGAGCATAAAATAAAGAAGAACACTTACCTATTCAGTGTTATAGGGTATACATGGTTAAGATGTATAAGATAGAGGCTAACAAACTAACCATCACACAGTTTCTCCGCAGGGGTAGGCAGAGAGGACGGACCGCCAAATAATTCGTTCTCAGCATACACTTATTGCTTCATTCACATTCATACATTTTATTCTATTTTTCCAACTCCTGACATGGTCCGACTCAAGTATTTGATTAACTTGATCGTGCGATGTCTTCCTCGGACGTCCCCGGCTTCTTCTTTCATTCACATCCGCGTCATATATTCTCGTTACACTCCATTCTTCGTTCATTCGCCCTACATGCCCAAACCATCGAAGCGTCCCTTTTTTATAATCCTACTCATTACGCTTACATCTGCCTGCATTCTTTAGGAATCTCAACATTTTTCACACGATCATATATGGTTTTACTACATATTCACCTCAGAGATCTCATTTCTACAGCATTTAGTCTACTTTCATCTTTCCTCTGCCAGTTCTATGCCTCACTGGCATACACCAGGGTAGGTGTCAGAGGCATAAATATAAATATAGAGGTAGGTATTGTTGGGGAGCAGTGTTGGGGAACAAGCCCCACTTTAGAGCGGTAGTGTGACGTTAGCACGTTGGAGCGCAAGTGTGAAGGAAAGTAAAGAAATGTTATTGTTACCGGGAGGCCAACTGTTGAGACCGTTGAGTCTCAACTCACCTCGACTAGCTCTGTAGGGTAGAGTAGGGACTCCGTCTCTCAGGATCGTAGATCGGCTTCCGCCTCATATCTGGCAAAGGACACAAGGGGCTCCCATACCATTCAAATAAAAGAGTCCTGTTCTCAGTACAGGGTTTATTGCAAGAGGGCACACATTATATTAACATCAAAACATACGATTGATTTAACTTAAAAAACAGACATCCTGCCTATGTTATATCTGAATCTCTTTCTCTCGCTAATTAAATAGGGCATTTACGGGAGGCAAGTAATTATATCAGTACAGTTAATAGGGGTTAGATACAGTTTACGTAACCCATAGCGTCGAGGCTTGCGTCTTCCCATTGTAGATGCCTAATTGCCGGGAACACACCAGTTCACGCGGCTAGCAGTTAATAGGTTGTCTGGAGTTTAACACTGTTTATAGAGATTACTAGCTAGATTGTTATGTCCAGCGGTGTCTTAAGGATAAGGAGATTACGGTCCAAAATGTGAAGTAAGCATCATAACGCCCATCCACGCGTGAGCGGCCATTGTCCAAAGGCAAGTAGCTCTGCTGTTTTAACACACATCCTATCGATTCCAATGCCGGTATTGTTCTCTGCGTGAGCCACGCGGCCCAATACCGGTAGGAAATTGTCCGATTGCGGAACCGGAAGCACCCATAAACAATCCGCGCACATTAACGAGGGGATAGATACTGTGGCGAATTCATTACGGAACAGTATATAAACTTGAAATATAAAAAATACAGAAAAACCATGCCTTCAGGAGAAAAACCGCATATAGTGTTACATAGCGGATGGCACGTTGCAATATTGTTGTTTAATGGCTGGTAACTATTATTCATCATTATTACTAAACCCTAATATACACACATCAATACCGCTAGCTCAATCTCAGAAGATATTTAACGTGTTTGCAATTCATTCATGGTCAATTTAAGAAACCACCAACTCCATGACGTTTTATTCAGGGCATACAAGGAAAGGGTAACGAAATAAAATGATTTTCTTTTCCTATAAAACTGACTTGCAAGAAGGCCCACATTGAATAGCAATGATTCTACGCAATTTATGAAAAAAAAGTGAATTGAGTTTATAAATAAACCAAAACTTTTATTGAAATCAAAATAAATATTAGCCTGGCCATACGTGGCCATCTCGAAGTGTAGAAGATCATAGCACGACGACAGGAGACGAAAACTACTTTTAGTTGATACAATTAATATCGAGATTCAAATTCCACTTTTATTTTAATGAAAAACTTTCATTATCAGTTCAAATAATGATTTCCCTCCAAACCGGGAATGTCCACCAAGGCGATCGCTCTCTTTTGCGCCGAAACCCACACCGCCAAGTGAAAGGATCCCCTCTCCGTAGGAGCCTCTCCTTTCATACTCCTAACCAATGATCATCCCCTTAGGTGTTACCATCGACCGAAACAGATATTACTTGATGGTAAATAATATAACGGGGCTAAATGTGTACCTTTTTTGTTTGTACTTTATAACAATAGATACGTTTAACAAGAGACTTACAAGCAGTGGTATGGTATCCTCAATTCATGAATATCATAAAACAGATGAATAGGGAAGAAGCAAGTGGAATTGATGGAAATTAATATTAATTTATTTTATTTACTTGATGCACAAATTATTTAAGAAAAATATGTAATAAAAAAAAACTTTGACTGACCAACTAGGAACAGATCCCGTTTTAGGACAGTAAAATTGACAAATTTCGTTTATGTTAAGTGCATAAATATAAAAGACAGAAAAGAAAGTATTGACGTACTATGATAATACATGTAGAGAAAGAAAGAACTGTAGTATATTAAATAAGTATGAAGAAATGTGAGATAGTACGGATGAATCAATTATGTATACCAGATAATTTGAGTAGAGTATAATACAAAAATATGGAATAATTTTCAAGTACAAAGAAATGAGAAAACGCAGTACAGAGTAAACATTTACGATATTTCAGATAATTTAAATATGGTAAATATTAAAGAGTAATCAGTTATGTATAACAATCGTGATTTTGATAGGTAATAGTTGTGTATGTACGAGGAAAAAAATTATTTAATATTGAGTACTTACCAAAACTCGAAAAATTTATCAAAAACACAATATTTTTTCGTATGATTGAGTTACGTATCCCCCAGCTTTAGGAGTCGATGACGAAACTTAATTAAATTATTATAATATTTAATATTGAATACTAGTTGAGTATAAATAGATATGAAGAGTAACATATAGTACACATTTACGTATACCAGATAAGAATTGAGTAGAGCATAAAAATTAAGTACTTAAAGTACGATGAGAAAAAATAAATAATAAATTATAGAGTAATCTGGTTAATGATAATCTTTTTTTTTTTACAGAAACTCGCACACAGGAGAACCTGAGGAAAATAATTTCCCTCAAGGCCTATATCATCTTTAGGGATGCTGTGTGGAGGGTCTTTTAGAGGATAGGAAGGAGTGAACTTGGGTCTTGAAGAGACCCGTGTTATAGGATGGAGGAAATACAGAGGCCGGCAGATCATTCCACAGCCGAGCTGTTGAACACAAGAATGAATCGTAGAAGCGACCCGTTCTCATGTGACAAATGTCAACCGTGTGCAAATGTTGGGCGCGCGTTTGTCGTGTTTCCCGAGTATGCACCGGTGCCGAAGGGATCAATGACGCTAGTTCCTTGGAGCATCTTCCATTAAAATACCGGTAGAACAAGGACAGCATTCCCACCTGACGTCTGTGCTCAAAAAATTCCAACCCGTTTTTTAAGATAGGCGAATTTATCAAACGGACCGCCCGTTTCTGCACAGAGCCAAGGGTTTTTGCAGATATTTTGAGACTCCCGACCAGAGGTGGCTGGTCTGAGTAATATGACCATGTAAATGTGACAACTCCGACTGAAACGCTACCTATATAGGGCAGACGGGAAGGGCTTTCTCAACTAGATTCAAAGAACATATAAAATGTTATAAAAATAAAAGCACTTCTTCAAAATTCGCAGAACATCTTTTCGTAAATAATCACGTCCCGCTTGACAACAACAAACCTAAAATTTTACATATAGAAAAAAAGAGCCAAAAGGGAAAGGGAAAAAAATATTAAATTTACTTGAACAATTAGAAATTAACAAACGAACGAATGATCCTAATATAACATAATTTAATAAAGTAAAGAAAATTATATACTCAGTAGTAGCTTCTCAGTATCTTCACATTATCAAAACAATACAAGACATTTAAATAAATCAATTAAGTCAACATTGTCAGTTAAATACGAGTAAAAACACATTATAAATGTGAAAACCTCTCAGAATTCAGAATTTTAATTGCTTTC